>QVAJ01000013.1:7602963-7615185 GCA_003546035.1 Mixornis gularis | reverse complement strand
CAGTTCTTTGAAGAGCAGGCAATGACATGATCTTCATGCAAAAGAATGTTTCAGGGAGACAGAAAAGCATGGGGAGAGGCAGAACTGCCCAGAACTGAAAGCGTGACTGTTAAGGACTGTTGCAAAAAGCTGACAGTAAGACAGACAATATTATTATAGTAACATGACACAGGTTCCTCCCTGCCAGGGCCTCATCACTACTGGACTGTGGCATCCCAAAMTGAAATGTCATCAGCTTGGGCTGAGAACTTCCTACATGAAAAAGTTACAATGTCCTAACACTTGCTAAGTCAACAGAGGTAGGAGCTGGAAAACCAAACCACCACCATTACTTCCTCTCTTATGCTGCTAGAAAGTAAGTAGTTATAAGCTTCAAAGGCACTGCAGGGTATTTGGATTTGTATACATGAAGTTCTCTTTAGCAAATGGTCCTGGTCTCTGACTAAGCTTTCATGTACCACGGTATGACATGCATTTTATTTCAATATAAATTCTGTGTTAAATCCCAACATAAAATTTGTATAACTGGCAGAGTCAGCAAATACAGGGTCTTATCAATAAGTTATGCACAGTCTTCCATCAACATGTTGGCTGACAAAGAGTTTTATTAAAAAAACATAGTCAGACATTAGAACATTCCCCAGGGACATCAAAATTAATTGGCAAGCCTGAAGTTCAGTGTTACTGAGAATTGTTATTTAGTCTACAAGTTATTTATCCATGCAGAAGTATTTTAAAAAAAAAAAAATTCAATCCATAATAGCCAAGTGCCKGGATGGAAAAATTCTGACCTGTAAAGCCCCTGCCACCATGTGCCATGACCCCAGGCCCCTGGTCCTGACACTATGGGTCTCTTCCTAGGAGTAAAATCCAGATTTCTGGTATGTGAGCTCATCTCTCACTCTGTGCAGCACCTGAGCCCACACACCTGTAGAGTCTCTGCCATCTTTGCAGCAGGAGGAAGCACAATGATCTTTCTGGGGACAGCCCTCTGCCTTGGCTAAACAAGCTGCTAAAATACTAAGACAATAATAGGAATATTAACAGTGCAGCACCTGGGAACAGAAAAACTCTTCCTCTAGTTCTAAAATCACACATTCAAGTTGATGCTGTGATGACTTCATTACCCAAGCTTATTATATCATTGCCAGAAATTATCCCATTATTACATTTTTATACATTAAATTACAATTATTATTACATTTACACAGCAAATAAACAGGGAATAAGTAATTATACATGACAGTCACGTAAAGACATTTTGTCAAATATTAAATGCYTAAATATTTCTGAATACCTACCTATATAAATCAGATTGTCACATATTCAGAATTTAATGACTGAGACCTTTGTCACTTTTGAGATAACTAAAAACTAGCTTTGCTTGGGTACATGAAAATATTACCATATTACCTCATCTATTTTAATCTCTGCACATGCAGTATAAAACAAAAAGAAATCTATATACAAAACTGAAGATTCTTTTAAATATATCCATTTGTATGCATTGTGTGGGTTTAATGGAATTCATGAACTTGGAGGTACATATAGCTGACAGAAATCTCTTCTTTCGTTTTTAAAATTCTTACCTCTGCAGAACCATGAAAAATGTATTTGAAACAAACAAATTACTGGTTTCAACCTTAGTATTCACTGCGGCCTGCAGATGAACAAARGATATGTGAACACTCAGAGAGAGCAGATAGGATTCTTTCCTTTATAAATGCATCCCCTAAATGTGAACAACTCTAACTCAGTAATTTTTTTTAGTTTTTATTAGAAGCTTTGACATAATTTCCTTCAATTTAATTGAATGAGCAGTTTGGAATACATCAAAATGAGGTAAATATATATTTTAAAATAACTTGTGTATGAGGCTACTGAAAATCYATCAGACTTTAAAACAAGAGGATAGTGTACTGTGTAAAGCAGAAGACATTACTGGTCATAGACCTCCCTCATCTCTGCATGCCAAGCCCAAACTCAATTTACCAGAAAGCATGGCTCTATGTTAAAGAGTATCACGGTTGGGAATATTTGCTGCAGTATGTCACCTACAAATTTTACTGTGAAAAATGAGACTTCAAAATATACCTGTTCCAAATTTATCAATTTCCATTCCTAAAAGTTTTGTTTGGAGAGAAGTTCATTTATTTAAAAATAGTCCATTATAAAAACCAAAAGCCCACACATTTTTAATTAAAAATATGCACTTCTTCAGTAAAAAATATTTCTAAAATATTTAAAATTAACTTCTGAATATTTTATTAAGAACCTTTTTAAAAAATATTGCAGTTTGCTTCTTTTTCAGAGGTGAAACATGGAAGATAATGTTTGATTTTAATTTGCATAACATGCTATACTTCAAATAATTAATTTTTTAACTACTGCATCCACCAGTGAATTAAAACTATGTTACACTTCACTCCTTGTATGTGAATCTCTGGAGTATGATCATAAACACATACCTGTGTTGGACTAAACACAAATCAGCACGACCCTTTCATCCTGATACATTTCTTTGCAGCTTCACCAGTTCTTTGGTTCTTGAACAATTCTTTTGGTTAGAAACTAAAACACTTTAAGTCAGGCCTACACTAAAGAATTCCCCAAAATCCTTTAAGGCTAATTTCCAATGTGATTTTGTCTTCTGYAATTTTTATCTAAATTGTACACCTGCCAGATGGAAAGAGTGCAAATAAAAAAATTGTACACTGCTCCTATATTTCATGATGACACTTTTGAATATGTCTGTGTCTTCCTAAAGGGAAGTTTCTAATATAGACACAAAAAATTTTTATACCATTGTGCTTTAAAAAATATGTGAAAAACCTCTTTCACCAGCAAAGTAGGAAATCTAAACTACAATGTATTACAACACAAATTAAARCAATATATTAAAACACTAAAAGAAACCAAAAGAAACTGAGAATGACTGCAGGAACACCAACTCAATTTTTTGCTGCTGCATACACAAACATTCATGCAATTTTATTCTGGCCAAAAAGATGACAACTTTTTTTCAGCAAAAATTTCAGAGATATTTTCTTGTGACTGGAACTATTCTTTCCTTTTCAGTAAGGCAGAACATTAAGTTAGCTTACGTGACTATATGCCAGAGAGCAAATTCAACATGATTAAATTCTGAATAGAGGGTGCCTATTGCATATATACTTTCCTCAATTTTCTTCAAYTTGTTTTCTGTTTTGGTGATTATATATTTCTTTCATGATGCACAGTCCAATTTCTGAAGAACATTAAATAATAACTTATTGTTGACACTAGATTACTAAAAATGACAATATAATTATCTTGTTCGGATTCTTGTATGCTAGGTTTTTTATTATTCTCTTTGTATCACTTTATTTAATTTTTCCATGCTAATTTTTGCATAGTACTCCATCCAAAAAGTCTTTCACGTAGATCTAGCTGGTAAAGAGTAATTGGTTATGTAATATTACCATGCAACCTACAATACTACTTGTTTAGGAAAATAATCTTAACACCTTAAAAATTTAAACCCTCTAATGTTCATCGGAACACACTAGCTTGGACAGAAGCTCATTGCATTGAAAAATAAAATGCATTTTTTTGTTTGCATTTTAATGCATCTGACTTTCTGATTAAAGGCAATATTTCCTACATGGTAAGCTGAGCCACCAGCATTTTCATGAGGCTGAACAGAAGTTATTTATAATTGCCATCAAGCTGTCAATTAAACCAACACTCAGCAACAGAAACTGGTAAGGCTCTAATCTTCAGACTGTGTTGTAAATACATATAGGTATATGCAGCAGGAGAGGATTCTTGCATTTCACAAAAATGCATTAAAATTATATTTATACAATTGTCTCTTCATCTATGAAAATAAATCTGTTCAGACATAAAAAGACAGAAAAAGAAAAAGTTATTAGACATTCAGCATAAAACTGAATAAAACAGCCTTAAATCAAGTGAGTACACTTCTAAGATCAACCTGTAGTTTAGGTGGAAAATACACAATAAACCCAACTACTGTTTGAACACCTTTTGCAGATACTCATTGTTTATTTTCAAAACCGCCAGTTATAACAGTTGCAGTTTTAACAGGCACTCAGCCAGCAAACAAAAACTGATTGGCAACAGAAAAGCTAACTTTGAAACCTCCTCACCACTAAAAACAGAGTTAAACACACACATACATATTCCTATGTCAAAAGCTTCAAATTTTCAGACCACTTTCAATAGATACAACCCGATTAGTGGTTCTTAAAAGGTTCTTAAAAGACATTCCAACTCTGCCATGTAATTTTCACTGTGCAACAGAACTGACTCATGACTCAACCAACAGCCATGCAACCCCAGCAGTAGCTAATGCAGCTTAGAAATGCTCTGCAAATGTCAGACAGTGCTTCTCAGAGGATCTCACAATCAGTGATTACATGCCATAAAATTATGTCAAGAAAACTACAAAAGCCAAACGAGAAATCAGTTTTAAAAAATCTCTATTATATTTAAATTGGCATAAGCCACTATCTAAACACCACACTACAATTTGCATTATTTTTACCATACACCAATCTTCTTCCACAGTTCCTCACAGTAGAAAATTACAATAGAATTAATGCAGGCCTTTTGATGAAATGTTTTCTGTTCTCTGGGTTCCTTTACACTGTTCTCTTTATTATAAAACTTAAATGAAAAGAGAAAAATCTGAACACGGTTTTTGCCAACCCAACCACATTAGTCCTCTCATTTTCATTTCCAGTAGAGTCTCATTCGCATTTTAACATTTGTCAACTGCACCGCAGCTTCCAGTTATAACCAGGCATCCAACAACAAGCATGAAGTAGCCCAGGTGTTTAGACAACAAATGTATATTGCAATCTACTAACGAATTTGTTCACCAGTATACTCAATTTGTTTATCATGACCCCAGGGACAAAGAACTATTCAATGACTTTCCAAAATGGTATTTCAATACTAGGCAAGACAGAAGATATAGCTCATATAAACCCCAAACCTGAGGCATTTCCTGAATAACCTATTTCAGTGGATGCACAGGTAGTATTACAAATATTTGATTTTGTGTATTTTGCATTTCTAATTTCAATAGGTCTCTTCCAAACACTCAGGTTGATTTTGAACTTTTGCTGTTGATAAAAAAAAAAGAACAAAAAAACCCAACCAAAAACCAACCAAACAACACCCACCAACAACAAAATAATCAGACAGAAAGGTAAAATAGCTTCCCGTGTGTTATGCCTACAAAGCTGAAAAGGACTAATTCGTTCTTTTGGAGAGGTTAAAGTAWAAATACTTTATAGGTGGCATATTTTTAGAAGAGTTTCTCTGCCATGAAATGAGATCTTTGCAGATGGAAGAATTATTCACTGCCTGGAAGAAATTCCATCAAGACTTTGCTTTCATGAGAAATATTGACCATCTTCAAGAGCAATGTGGAAGAAAAGACCTGCATTTTTGTGAGCAAGATTGTTCAGTGCCATGGATGGCACGAGTGGGAGTAGATCAAGCATTTTGGTTTAGGCTAAAGTCACAGATGAAAACAATGAGTCAATTTTGAAATGGGACTGCAAAGGTTATTTTAATGCAGATTGACTAAACTTCTTTGCATTGGAGGATCCTCCACCTTCCCAGGCCAAGAGCAACTCTAGTGCTCTTCCATGCACAYGTTCTTCCTACGGCACTGAGTTACCCCAAACCACACCAAACTACTCCCTGTTTGGAAACCATCAAAACTATGGGGATGCACATTCTGATCCATCCTCGAACTCCATGCTAGCAGCATAGATTACTTGGAAAAACACAGCAACCACCCAAACCTCATCTACAGTATCATCTCCAACATTGCTGATAACAGAGGTAAGCCCACAAGGAAATGGTCTAACAGAGTTTACCTGTAAATCAGCATAAATCTTCAGCATTGTCTTAGTTTGAAAGACAGGTGTCTGCTAGGGAAGGCTGGAATTTACATTCTCCTCTTGGAATGGAGAATGTAAACCCCCTCCCTTCTGATCATTATAATTTTGAAATTAAGGGACTCTCAGGTAAAGATATGAAAATAGGAAWAACAGTTCTTTACTAGTATGTATAACAAGGCAAACAAACAACAACAACTATGGAATTAAAAACAAAACAGAACTAGGAACCTCGTGACAGCCTTCTTGGCTGAGAASGGATGGAGGAGAGGCTTTGCTTCACAAATCCTGTGGCAGTCTGATCCCTGTGCCCCTGCAGGACTCCAAGGAGCACCAAGTTGGAATGGCAGAAATGAGCAGAAATCCTGGGCTAGTGGATGAGATGGACTAGAAGCTCCAGGGTGGTAGCTGGAACTGCTGGGAAGTCCTGGCAGAGCAGGGCAGTGTGGGGCTGCAGTGTAGAGAAACCCAGAGCAATGCCAAGGTAGCAGCAGGGGCAGGACAGCAATGGCTTGGCTCCCAGCAGGGCAGGGAGAGGYGAGCTCAGGATCCCGGGCACCTGAGGAGATGGGGGCAGGTCTCTCTTTTAGTGAGGTAGCTGTTAATAAGGTCCCTCTCATGAGCAGAGGCTCATCCCACAAAAGAAAAAAAGAAGAAGAAGAAGAAGAAAGAAGAAGAAAGAAGAAGAAAGAAGAAGAAAGAAGAAGAAAGAAGAAGAAAGAAGAAGAAGAAAGAAGAAGAAGAAGAAGAAGAAGAAGAAGAAGAAGAAGAAGAAGAAGAAGAAAGAAGAAGAAAGAAGAAGAAGGAAGAAGAAGAAGAAGAAGAAGAAGAAGAAGAAGAAGAAGAAGAAGAAGAAGAAGAAGAAGAAGAAGAAATAACAGCAGCAGCAGCAGCAGTTCCTAGTGGCAGCCAATTCTTTTCCGCAAGCAGCAGTAGCTCTGACTGTCCTTTTCTGAGGCCCCAGAGCAAGAGACCTAGCAGCTGCCCCAGTCCTCCTTTACCTACCCCAAATCCTATGGGTATCTCTGTCCCTCAGAGAGAAACTCCTGAGAATGAGAGAAATGTAACCAGATGCCCTCCTTCTCCCTGAGCTTGGCCACTTCTTTGTTTTCTTAAGTACCCATAAGTGCCCAGTAGTCAGTGTTTCTTAGCAACTTATGGGAAAAATTCTGTAAGAAGGAATAAAAGAAAAAAAAAAAAACACCTAACCCCCAGCAAGCATGAAGAACTACAAAATACAGCATAAAAAGTGTCAATTCATTCATTACACAAGCAAAGCTAAAAAATCTTTAAGGAACTGCTATGCTATCATAAAGGCATCTTCACATTTCTACACAATACTGGTGATTATAGATCAGGTCCTGCCACAGACACAATGACTTGTAGGAATGAACGAGCAGGAATGAACTAGATAGAACAAAACACTCATGTTTTAATATGATACAAATAATATATTACAAAACATTACAATATTACAAAACTGCGATAACAGAAACATTAAGTAGCCTGAAATGASAGGCTCCAGTAGATTCACAAGGAAAAAACTCAAAAGCACATTTCTCTCAAGATTGCTTATCTGCTGGACTCAGGCTAACTAAGCTACCAGAAACAACCCWGATGAGGCAGTGGGGAAGCTCTCCTGGACTAAGTTACTCCCCRGAGCACCATGTTTCAAATTCTAGATTGCTTCCATTCCCCAGCTGCCCCACACTTTTCAGGGTAATACAGATTTGGCCACACCAGTGCACTAAATATGAAGCCTGGTGCCACTTTTATTAAAATAAAAACATTCTGGTCAAAAGTAAGAGCAAATGGCTGGTCCCTGTATTGTACAAATGACAGAAATAATTTATCATATGTTTTTCCTCTTCATGTGCTCCTTTTCAGGGAAAAATAACCATACCACAAGTAGGTAGCCTCTAGTTATTTTAGTAAGATTGTCTTATATTATGCTGAGATATGTACACATGCACATATCTAAGCAGATCAAACATCATATATTTGTTTTTCTGTTTATTTTGATTTATGTTAATTAAACATCTTCAACAGGATGYAAGGAAAATTACTTAGCTCCAAGCTATAATGATTTCTTTTCAGAAGCAGGGCAATAATAAACTCTGTCAATGCTTTCACCAAAACTTGTATTAAAATATGCACAAAAATGTTTGCAAGGAAGAAAGAGCAGCAAGGGACAGAAGAGACAACCACAAACAGGCACATAAATATGCAGCTTTTAATAGRCAATGCAGATTTCTATTTTCATATTTTAAGTGTCCTCACCCTTGAGTGAGCACAAAGAATAGGAGCGACAGGGCAGATGCAACAGTATCAGTAACAAAAGTAATACCAGGCAGATCTTGCTGCCTCCATTTGACTGACAGTTCACTTACCTGCCTCCTCTTCTTTTTTTCCTTTCTTCAGTAATCACAAAATGTATTACATGTTTTGTATCACACATTTTGCTGGAGCCTAAACGCACGCAGGCAAGAAACAATTTCCCTGATGATATTACACGGTGCAGGCTAAATGCGAGGCCTTTGTGGCGGGCCTGAAACTTAATTTGTGCAGCTTGTGAACCATACAATGGCACAGGGCTCTGGCAGGGCTGCTCAGCTCCTGACTTAATTCCATCCCAATCTCCTGCCTGTGATTACGTATTCCTGTGTGCTGCATCTCAGGGTTAAGTACTTTCAAAGGTTATACTAACAATACCTGTTAAGGACCTAGCATCCTAGCTCAATGACTCCAGCTAAAAGAATGAGCAAGAGTCCTGCTTTAGGTGATTTCATATATTTACATTTTTGTTTTGATTTTGAATTCATTTGAGTAAGTACCAAACAAACAACAAAGTAACACCTGAGGGAAAAATAGCAATGTCATAACCAATGTTTTGCCACAATTATGAATATCTTTATAAAGCCGTACTAGATATACAGATTCTCTAAGTTTGATCATTGAAAGCAAAAGTCAAAAAATGTAGTAYACAACATATATGATATATGATATCTATGATGCATATAGATACACATAGATATATAGATACATGTGATACATACATAGATGTATGGGTGTGGGCACAGATATGAGTGCATTTCAAGAGAGATATTTTTCCTTAAAAAAATATTTTGCCTTTTTAAAAATAGGCTTGTGGTTCCTCTAAGAAATAYATCATAGTTATTATGCATAAAAAGCAATTATCAACTAATGTTTAATTTCTGTCTCCTAGAATTTTTGCTAGATAATAATCTCAAATATATCTTGAAAATATTTAAAGGATATTGATGATTATTCCGTGTTATTAGATCTATATCCCTTTATAYATTTGTATGACCTACTACTGAAGTAAGCAGTTTATAACACACATCAGAAGGAGCACTGATTTTTCCTTTTGTATAGGTGTGTCTCAGAAGGGTATCCAGAAATTCAGCATCCATAACTATCCAGAAATTTCATAGTTCTGTGCTAACAAAGAGTAGTCAATAATTGAGACAGTCACAAGCTAATATAAAGACATACATATCTGCTGGTGTCATAATGGGGTTATTGTTCCTTGTTTCTGGATTTATTCCTTGCCTTTTTGTTGCTGTTCTTTAAGTGCTGAATTGTTGTTCCTCAAGCAAGAGGCTGCTTTAGGTATCCCATGAGAATGAAAGCAAGARATAAAAGATACAGTCACCTCTTTATCTACCTGTCTTCTGTACTCTTCCAGCCTATCTGACTTTCAACATGCTTTACAGTAATTTTTGTTACAAGCTGACATTTCAGTGGCATTTCACTGCCCCAAATATACTTAATTTATGACCAAAGATTCTACCATTTGTCAATCAGATTTTTTCTTTGCTATTAACAATGATTGCGAGCAGCAGGAGGTACAAAGTCTGCCTGAAAACAGAGGAAGCTCAGCTAAACCCAGAGCTTACAGTCCAGAATTGCAGCCAGYGAAGCTTGCAAGAATTTTACTTTTTCTGACAAAGCAAAAAGAGGATAATATTAAGGATTACTTAGAATTTTAAATTCAATTAAAATAAGTTAATTATATTTAAAAATAGGAAAGAGGATTACTAGCTGGATTCTTCAATGAGCAAGATAAATACAAGGATGGATAAAAACTACTTTGTTTAACTAAAGAGAAAGGGCATTTTTCTCCTGCTGCATCAGSTGGAGTGGATCTCAAGAAAAATAAAAACAGAGTAAGTTACTGTCATGGGAATTTCCTAAGAAGAATCAGTTCTGCTGAGAAGGTTTTAACTAATAATCTTGTTTCAGATTTGAAATAAGGCCTCCTCTRAGGTGTCCTCCTTATCCTCCTTAAAATAAAAAAAGGACAGAGAGCTCCTGGAGTGTCTGATATTTCACTCCCCAGAAAGAAGGTTGAGTAATCCAGAATTATGACATTTTCATACACAGTTTAATTATGATACAGACTATTCAAAATTATGGATTTATGAATCTTCACCTATGGGAAAAGTTAGAAGGGCCAAGGGCAATGGGGAAAGTCATTAATTTAGCAGTCAACTGATTAAAGAAGGGTAATCAAAAAGGATATTTAAGGGATTTTAAAAAGAGAACCAGACAAATAACAAACCAARAATTATGCATTGACAAGAGACATGTCAGCTGATAGCTATGTGCTACCTTACCAAAAGATAAGTCTACTCTTTTTGTGTTTAAATGTTTGCATACATATTAAATGACATTCAAATATATCCAAATCTTCCATACATCCTTTTAAACTGATTAAACAAGAACAACATTTCATCTAATTCCAGTGCAATTTTGTTWATTTTTCTCTCAAACTTTGTTCATAGCAAAGGTGAGATAAAAACCAAAACAAGAAGTCAGGTAAGTGCGTTACAAATTTCTCTGGATAGAGCTGCCCATCTCTAAAAAGTAATGGAGATTTGTTGAACACAGCCTACACAGGTCCCACAATACCATGGATACYTTTGAAAAGCAAACAATAAGCCTACTAATTAGCTATATCATAGGGGGTTGTATTGAATAGTTGTTTTGTGTTGTTTTGTGGGGTGGTTTTTTTTGTCAGTGCTTGTTTTGCTTGGTTTTGTCTTGAACAAAACCCTAACCTTCAGGCTACGGGTCATCAAAGCTCCTTTTCCTCTTCTGACTGATGATTAAAACTCTTACGACCATGCCACATCAACAAAATTAAATACAATCTACATACACAGATACTGATAGTTAAGCTACAGACTTAATGACAAAAAAAAGATCAGARAATTTAAACAGCCATTAGTTCCCACATTCCAAGGTTCTTATATGAAATATGGAAAATAACAGATCAGCAGCATTTACTGTAAGACATCCCTATAGACAACTAGCAACTGAAAGGAGAATAAATTCCAGGTAATTTTGATGCCGAAGTCACATAAATACTGTGCAATAGTTGTCATCTAGAAGAAATTGGATTTTCTGCTTCACAGGAAACACTGATGCTTCATATTAGTTTCCATCAGTTATTGGAATAAATGGATACACATGTGCATTAATATATGCATAATTATGTATTTATATACCAAAAGTCTAGAATTTTGGATAACAATAAAGTTCAAGAAACATTTGTTTGAAAAAGAGTGATGCACTAAGGTTATTATTTTAGACCACTAATTTTTCAAAGTACAAAGTATTTTATTTAGTTTTTTTTTTCCTTTTTTCTTTTTTTCAGCTATAGTGACTCCTGGAAGTTCTCAATCTATTTTCAACAGAGTATGCTTGAGACCCTGGGTAGAAAACCGTAACAGTCTGCCTTAGTGTAATCTCCTTCTTTAACACCTCCAATATTTTTGAGAGGTCCATTCCAGATCCTCAGTGACAGCACTGTTAGTTTAAATTTATCCAAAACAATTATTGTCCTTACTTATGTAATTTCTCCCATCCTCATTTAAAGAGAACTTTGTCTTGCCTAAACTCTGATAAATAAGGCATGCTTTCAGCCTTGCCTTGTAAAATAGCTTCTTCAATTTCTTGCTGATCTTTCTTTGCCCTCATTCCTGCCCAAAGTCATCACTCTTGTGATTGTTTTCTTGAAAAACTACATGCAGTATCTCAAATAAACTCTCATAAGATTTTTTCCTCCAACAGAATCCCAATGCATCCATCCCAACATCGCATTTTTTATTTCCCTAAGGAAAATTATATTTTTGCAGACTCTGCAAATTTTATCAGTGTCACTACAGAAATTACACTTCAGCCTAGGAAACAGAAAAGMTTCTGCTCTTCAGGTTTTCTTAAAAGACAAACATCTATTTCATTGATTGTTATATGTAACCACTCTCAGCCAGTGGAG
>QVAJ01000013.1:7561443-7595728 GCA_003546035.1 Mixornis gularis | reverse complement strand
TGCTTGCCTGGTGGTGATCATTCTTAAACCTTGTTGGCCCAATAGAGCCTTCCTCCCAGGAGGGGTTTCTGGTCTCTTGGCCACTCAGTGAATGGGTTAGGCAAAACTGGAGCTGCCTCCTGTGTGCCACAATTGACCAACACTGCAGGGCTGGGCAGTATGGGGGACAGGGCACTATCTCACCACAGCAAGGCCTGACCCACCCCCTACCACACATTCCAAGCCCTCAAGATGTCTTGAAACAGATTGCCTTTTCCAGTCTCTGACACAGGCACATACAGTTTTATTCCAAATTTTATTTGGACTTTCTTCTACATTTCAATTTGGAGGGAGACAGAGTAAGAATTAACTGAAAATCATAGGTTATTTTTTTATTCTTCTTTTAAACCACCAAGTTTCATCTTTCTTCTGCTGCTCCTCTCCCTGTAACTCCCCAAGTTTCTCCTCCTCAACTCTCCTAYGCCTTGGCTTACTCCACAAACATAGCTTTGTTAGTGCTGGGGTTTTAACAGTTCATGAGCTTCCTATCCAGCAGGCTTCACAACCACTCTGCTAAGACTTTTGGTTACAACTATGAAACAAACATTAATCTTTTTTTCATGGACACCGATTTTAAACTAAATGTATTTAGAATCAGGAATACACTTAGTGTCGCCAGCAGTGGGTGACTCTGAGACCAGGCCAGCTGGGATTGGCAAAATGAAATAGGGATGGGAAYGATAAGGGCTATCCGAAAAATAACTTTAATAAAGAAGCAAACAAAAGCGTAATTAAGTGTTATAAGCAGTATGGGATAATCTTTGAAGACCCTGACAATGGGGTAAACATAACAATRTATACTAAACCATGAACCAATGAATAACAAGAACTCAGAACATTGCCTTATATGKGAAGTACTGTTAAYCAATCACAAACAAGAACTTGAAACACAACCTTTTTTGGCATGAACATATTTACATAACCTTTCCCATGATTCCATTCTCCTCACCACAACCTAACCTGATGTTTCCTTTTGTAACATTCTGCTCCCAAGGCCTTAAGTAGATGCCTTCATTGTTAATGAAGGCTAGGTCACTATCCATCCCAAACAGCTGAACTCCCACAACTTAGCAACTTAAAACAGGACAGTAGGTATGATCAGGTACAAATCCAGGCATTTTTCTGCAAAGTGAGAAAACAAATTTCTGACTGCACGCTGAAGTACCTTATGCCATTTGTTTCACTTCAATACTGAAGAAGCTTTAAAATGAGAAAACAAAATTTCATTCTGTTAACCAGCAACTCAATTGCATCCCAAACACCAGCTATACATGAATCATCACAGCAGCCTTGCATTCCCAGAAGAGCTGTCACAAATATATAAAATKAATAAATGAGTATCTTTGCTGTTACGTGTTCTTACTCTTGCTGCCCCACTCCAYSAGGGAAAAAAAAWCAAAGCACACAAATAGAAAACTCGTTATTTCTTACTCCTAATCCCTTTCAATATAAATCACCCTTTTTCATACATTGTATAACCTTTGTCCTATAGGTTTACACAGTTAACACCAAGAGCATATAAATATGGAGAAGTCATATCACTGCAGCAGAAGTCATCAAATGAGTTTCAAATAACTCAAACAGAAGATTTGTATTTTTCCATTTCTAGTGGCTTTGTCAATTTGCATTTTCATTCTCTTCTGTCATTTTTGTTTCTCTACTGACTTTTAAAATCAACATTTTTCTTCCTTTGTCTTGAACTTGTTCCAGACTAAATAAGGAAATGTGCTTGATTTGTGCCATGCATAATATATAGGGCTCATAAACATCAACATTTCAAGTTTTCAAAGCTGCAGTGAAGCAAAGAGAACACTTCAAATACCTGTTTTGACATACTTTCTCATTCTCAGCAACAACACACAGTCTGACAGCCTCAATACACATGAACACCCATTTCAGACTAAAGGGAGAAGATTTTAAAAACTAGTTTTGTGCATATCAAAAAATTGAAAGCAGGAAACTTAAGTAGATGTCTGCAGAATATTGTTCATGTTGCAAGTTCTTTAATTCCATCAAAATGGAAAATAGTGTGAAGTAAATTGTGTTAACACAGTAGAGAACGTAATATACAATTAAAAAAATTTAAACAGCATTGTAAAATCCATTGAAAGATGCAGAAGAATAGCAGTGTAAGTAACATTCTCTCCATCTTGATTTAGCATTTTGTGTATCATTAATTTTAGTAGATTCTATGCATGTTTGCTGTCAAAAAATGAATATATATTTAAAGCTGGTCTCTCTTATCTAATCCACATTAGGATATCTAACACTCAATTCTTTTCAAATCCTGAAACCAATACTCTAATAAATAGAAACCAACAAGTCAKGAGACAACTTGTAACTTGTTAATTGCAGTTCCCTGGTATTCACCCTTAAATTAAATTAAGAGAAGAGTTGTCTACTAAGAGGGATCATTTTGTTTGGTAAAGGTAATGAGAAAACAAAACAAACAACTTCAGCTGTGCTAGCGAGATATGGAGACCTTACTAATGAATATCCAAAAGACAAAAAACATAAAATAAAATAAAATAAAATAAAATAAAATAAAATAAAATAAAATAAAATTTTCATAACTGCTGTCTCAGCCATGTTAACTTTTCCTTTCTATTTTACAGAGAATTGCATTCTAGTCAATTCATTTTACAAAGAAGGGTAACAGCAAAATTGAGTTTTGGGCAAACAAGATTAAAAGGTAGCAACAGTATTTTACAGTGAAAGAGGATTAGACATTGTAGGAATTATTTTCTAACAAGTTATGTGGTCTTCTGGTTKGACTGAGATGTTATTACATGTGTAAATTACACATATAAAACTAATTTAAACAATTTATTTGTTGTCAGTCACTGATTTCCGTTAGTAAAACATTAAATGGGGCAAAAGGTAGTATAGAAGCTTATAGCTGAAGGCTAGAGAGACCAAGAGAGGGAACATTATAACTGCTTCTACTGAGCTGAAAAGGACAATAGAGCAAAAAATGATAAAGAAATTTWAAAAAAAAGAAGAAAAAAAAWTCATTTAAAATATGCACAATCACATACTTGAAGAGTCTATCAAGTAATTATTTAAATCTAGATTCAAGACTGAAGACAAATTGTAGAAAGAAAATTATTAGAAAATCTTCTGGAGTTAACTTGTGCCATTTCTGCCAATATTGTGTTGACTCTGAAAGAACCATTATATGGGTTTCCATCAGCTTCACAGGCAGTCCTCTAGCAGTGATRTTGGGGAGACTGCTGACAAAAACAGTAAATAAAATAAATAACAGAGGGGAAATTATTTAATTCCTTGAAAAAGTGATTATTTTTAGATTACCTAGAATATTTTTAGAACAAATGTAGTAACAAGAGTCTTAACTCATGCCTATGGCTCAATTCAGATTTTTTTTTTTTTTTCCTATCAAGGATTCATTTAATCTTTGAATATGTTAGTTAATTACTTCAGGCAACTTTCCCAAGACACAATAGAAAATGATACAATTGATTAAAGAATTATTTATTTATGGTTAAAGGCTAAATTTGAAGGCAGTCAGAGGGAAGACCACAATATGAAATCTATYTGAGACCTCTCCAACCAATAACTGGTTAAATAGGTACAATATACAAAAGACGTGCACATTCTCCTATGCCCRGTTTTGTTGGAATTGTTACAGCACACTCCAGTTAAAAATTTAGTACAGTCTGAATGCCTCTTAAATAATAAATAGGGAACATCTTCCTAACAAGAGCTCTGCTTTGTTCTGTCTCTTTTCTGAGTGAATGATTTGTATTTTCAGCTCCCTTTCCTCACGGTATCTGGCTATCTAGACATCTAAACACAGCTATAATGAGGACATCTGGGCTTCAACAGTGCATACTCCAGAAGTTCAGCTAGAAACAGCACAAATAGATTTCCTACTTCATTGACATTGTTTTAATTTCTTCCCTAAAAATATAAAAATATGTAATGGGAATACATTYTTTTAAACTCTTAAGTGTGTACAAAATAATGCAGACATCTTTTTTTGGGAAGTGCCAAAGAATTCGATTACAGTACYTAAATAATGTAAAAGTATGTGGTCAGTACATGAAAAAAATACAAAGGAAACTCCTGAAGTTCAGACTTTTTTTTTTTTATTATTTCCATGGCCTTTCATTTGTGAAAGAAAGATAATTGCATCCAAAAACTACCTCATGAAACAGTCTGAAGTCTGCACTAAAATTGTACCATTAACAATAAGACACTCTAGGTTCTGTCTAGCTCTATTTCAGACGTTTTACCTGGAAAGGATTTGAGAAGTCATCTTTGGATAGACAGAATAATCCCAATAGCACAGGGATGCACCAAGAAATAAGGATGATTAACTGAACTAATAATTTTGTACTCTTTAGGGATAAATGACTACATATATTTTAAAAATTGAAATAAACCTTAACTGACTACCAAGTCCTCTGCTGACAATTGCAGCCCAAAATGAATCACAAAAAGGAACAATGAGAGTTGCTTTTTTCTTGCTGTTCATCATCCAGAAGGATCCTGGAATACCTATTTAAAATAACTTCTTGTCAGCAACTAAAAGCTAATATAGGAATGAACTTCAAGATTAACTTTTTTTCTATAGTATCTTAACAAGTCTTATAAATAAATAGTACCTTGACCCTATATCTCTGCACTGTAGCAAGATTTTAACTTTGTGATATTCTGAGAAACAAGTTGTCTAAACCACTGTCAATTAAACAGTTTTAAAATAGGTTCATATCTTGCACAAAACTCATCAACAGGATAGCAGAGGTTCACARTAAAAATAGAGCAAACTAAAGCAAAAAAKTGTAATRAATGAAATCAGCCAAATGTCTTTCCTGCCTTTAGCCCTTCTCAATWCTTTCGTTTATGAGCTAGATAATGAAGGACTTTCCTTGAAGTCAGTATGAATACAGGAAGTAGGAGAAAGGTGTACAACGTGCACTCACTGCTGCCAGGAAGGATGTGATTTAAAAAAATTCTCTTGACTAATTGAAGCTACACCCTGAATTATGTATAGGATGTAATTCCATAATGGGAAGAGAGAATTTTTATTAGGTAAGAATAATTAGGCATGCAAACTCAAGCACTTAGCAATGGAATAGCAGGTCTATGGGAAAAGATGTGTGGCTTATAAAAGGAGATTTATTTGAAGCCTATGGAGACAGGATAACTATACCAAATATGTGCCAAAGGCTTCCATAATAAGAAGACATCATATATGCCCCACATTCACTCAAGATGGGACAAGAAATAAACAAATTAAACTGTATTAAGAAACTTTCATTTCAGGTGTCAGTTGAAAAGAATTCTAAAAGTAGAAATCAACTTAGGTGCTTCTGAGTCTCATGCTACTGRTAATTTTAAAGAACAAAATAAATAAGAAAATGTTGGTGTGGATTTGGCCTTGCCTTGGAGGAGTGAGTCAGGATCAATGATGTCTTGAGGTAACACTGAACTTTATCTTTTAGGATTATCAACTAATCTCYCTGTCCTCAGCCTTGCACATTTCTGTTGAAGAGAACTTAATCTTTTGTTTCATTGACAGTTAAATCACCATCTTTTCCCTACCTATAAATTTGCAATGTGCTGACACATGAGTTTCAAACACCATTTATGTTTTTTGTCCTCCTGGTGCATGTTTAATGGACACTGCCACTAATATTATGCAACAACATCTTATTATCACAATCTCTTGAGAACAAAATGCCAAGAACTTTAACAGCTTTAATCTTAGAATCAACACAGAGCTGTCATTGTTTCTTCCATCATTTTTATTTTTGTAAAGTATGAAAAAATTCTCCTGCCTCGTTTGATGTGTATCATCAACTGCAAAATTGGAGCTAACTGCAGTTTCCTACCCTGGAAACCAGCATGTCAGGAACTGAGCTACAGTCATCAGTTACATTAGCTCCGAGCACGCTGGGCTGCTATGCTCTCATAATATTAATTTTTCATAAACAGAAGTTGTTTCAAAGAATGCAAGCCATTTTAACTTAGAAWAATTTCTTAATCTCTTCCTTGTGTCTTAAGATTTTTCATTTGTAGCTTGCATGTCCCACTACTTGGAACAGCATAAAGCCAGCATAATTATTAGATTACATGAGAGAGTCCAATATGCCTCTAGACTTAGCTAGGGTCTTCTTGAAGGGAAATTTAAGTGATATGGCATGATGGTTACCTTGTTGATTATATCAACTGTTGTTATATACCCAGTAATGAAACATTTTTTTTAATACTTAATTATGGACATGCCAATCAAGACCACAGCTAGAGATAAATAACTTCCGCACTTTGGGATTAAAAAAAAAGGAAAATAGTTAAAATATAAAAGTTCCTTGGTATATTTATAGATAACTCATTATAAAGCAGATTTCCAGAAAAACACATGGGGGTCCAATAGACAACAAACTGAAGAGGAGTTGTCACCTCCCCTTTGCAATGAGCAAGGTCAAGAACATCCTCCTTTTCACTAGCAAAAGTGTGACCAGGAGGCCCAGGCAAGTGATTCTCCCCTTCTGTTTCTCTGTATTTAACTTAAAACTTTCTAATATATGAATGACACTGACATACTCCAGGATGTTCAGTCAGATGACCACCAAGACAAGTCATCAGTGCATCTCATGATGTACAAAAGAAGGCAGAAAACTTGATTTTTTTCATCTTGAAGAGCCTCAGGATAGAGCTTATTAGAACTCCCCACAAATGGTGCATGTTGTAAAGAAGCACACAGTCTCTTCTCAGAGTTATGTAGTGAAAAGAAAAGGGGCAAACAGGCACTAGCTGGAACAATAATTTTCACTATGATATTAAAAAAATAATACATATATAATCATAGAATGGTTTGGGTTGGAAGGAACCTTTAAGTTCATCTAGATCCAACCTCGCTGCCATGGGCAGGGACACCTTGTACTAGATCAGATTGCTCAGAGCTCCATCCAACCTATCCTTGAACACTTCCAGGGGTGGGGCATCTCCATCTTCTCTGTGAAACCTCTTCCATTGCCTCAACACTCTCACAATAAAGGGTTTAGTCTAAATATCAATTCTGAACCTACTCTCTTACAGTGTGAAGTCATTCCCCCTTGTCCTGTCCCTGCATGTCCTCATAAAAAATCCCCTTTCCAGCTCTCTTGTAGTCCTCTTTAGGTACTGGAAGGTGGTCTAAGCTCTCCTTGGAACCTTCTCTTCTCCAGGCTGAGCAGCCCCACCCTCTCAGCCTGTCCTCACAGGAGAGGTGCAGAATGGCAGAATTTGTCCAGAGACACTGTGAATACTCAACCCATGTAGATTGTCAAAGCTCAGCAGGACAAAATTGATCAACTTGATTAACACTGGCCTGCTTTGAGCATMGATTTGGACTGAAGGTGTTTTCTATTCCACATTACTCTTTGGTTCTATGCTATATAATGCACTTTTATTATATGCAATAATTTAACTCCCTGAAGTCTAGGAAAAGGTTTCCACAAAATATGTTTTGGAGGAATGCCTTTTTTTGACCATTAATGTTCAAAAAAAAAAAGTTTCTCATTTAGCTCTACCAGTTAAAAACCTTTTCTACTGAAGGGGCATGAGGTGAATTAGTGCATTTCAAAATGCTTTGTATCTTAGGTTATTCTTGTATTTTCAAGATTTTCTGCCATGATGATGACTTCTGAGCTTCCTATTTCTCCTTTTTTGACTCTACATAAGATTAAATACCTTAGACTGGGGTGAAAACATCTATTGTAAGAATGATTTGACATCCATTCTCTTGAGAACAAAAAAGGAAGGGGATGGATGCCTTCAATTAAGCTTTGTTAATGACAATTCCATTACTGATAAACAATGAAAAGTGGCAACATCAGCTTGAAAGAATGTGTTTTTTTCCAAAAAACTCAACCCTGGCACATTATTCATCAGTCCCTTCTGAAAATSTGTTATTACAAACAAATAGCGCAGAATCCAAAAGATTAAATCTAATCACTGAGAAAAGTTATACTCTGGTTTATTGGTTTGACCTTTCAAAATTATTCCTACTGCACAGTGGAAAATTGTATATATAAATATAAAACTTATACCATTTCTCCAGAGAATTACTTGCACAATACAATGCAAATAGAGCTTATTTAAAGAGAGAATTGAATTTACTATCTATATAATCTTGAGATGAAAATACACTAAATAAGCCACTGTAGTACAAAGTTGCTGAAGACTTCCTGGGCTTCAAACTAGAAAATGTTTATGSAAAATTCAATTTCAGTTTTCTATTCACACTTTAAAACATAAACATTTGTCAGTGTTAAAGTGTTAAACTGCCTTTTTCACAGCTCTGGAAATAGTAAAGTAATGTTACTCATTCTTTTTGAATATCACTTGCTGCTTTGCAATTTTTGCCTACTACCCCTGATTTTTAATTGTTTAAAAATCTAAGATGTGCCGATGAGAATGTGTGCAGAAATTAAGTAATGCTGCATGTTTGTTTTTTTTTTAAATCACAGAAACAACCTTCCATCAGTGAAATTCTGGAGCTGGTGCAGTTTTCAATGAAACAAGCTTAGCTAGACATGCACACAGATCTAAGACATCATGAACTGCAATTCACTGGTAAAAGATTTTTATATCAAACTTCCACTTAACCCACTGAAATTTTTATCACTTCCTAAATAGGATTTTCCAAGAAACCTAAGGGATTTAATTTCATGTCTCTCACTGAAACAAGAATGGAATGTGCTAAAAGAACAAAACCATAAATCATATTTAGGAACTCGATGATGCAGACAGATACCTTTAAAAAGTGTTTGTGCATGAGACAGACTGGAAGCTGCATAAAGGACAAGAATGCAGATATAATAGGGAACTGCTACTCTTCAACCTAAAAATTCAGATTCTCAAAACATTGATGAGCTGCCACATAAGCCTAGAAATATCTGAAAAGTACCATTGATAACWTAAAAGCCAATACAGTTGACAAAATACCTAAAATATCTATTTCTTGACAATTGCAGCATGGTCCAGCTAGTGACTTACACGAGAATCACATGCCAGAAAGACCATTCCCTGCAAAACTCCTCTGAAACAGAAGAAACTCAGGAAAAGAGGAAGTAAATGACATAGTATTTGCCAGAAGTATTTGATTTCAGAAGTTTATTGGAAGTGACCTGGAAGTGATGAGAAGTGATTTCCATGTTAAAAAAAAAAAAAAAGTTCAATCATCATTGTAAGCTTCTGTATTCAAAGACCAGAGGAGTGCACTTCAGGGCAGCACATTCACACATGGCTGAAAGATGGAGAGTGTTTCATATCACTCAAAGCACCTTCTCCAGCTGAATAATAAATGCCCCAGAGATACTGCAAAGGGATCTCTCTCTCACACACTGTCTTCATCCACTGTTGTGACCTGAGGACACAGGATCACTGAAAAGTTAAGAGAGAAAAAGTCCTTCTAGTTTGGTGTAGAAAGCAATGATCTTTACCAAGAACCTGTTCCAAAGAAGCACTTTACACACACCCCTCTACCTGCCATATACCTAATTTTGATTCATTGAGTAAATCACTTCAAATTCAGCTTTCAGGTTCTGAACATATTGTGGGTGTTCATTTTCCAAAGTTCCCTCTTTCTGGAAGCTGAAATCCTTCAGCTCAGGAGCTCACTGGATGGGAGGAGCAGCAGCTCTTCATGCTCTTTAGCTTGGTTAATCTGCCCTTACTAACTTCCAGAACAAGTGAGTAGCCTCACAATGCTTATAGATGGAGCACTCCTTAACAGCTGTTCTTAGACATAAGATGGCAGACAGGTACCATAACAAACCTTAAATTCTTTCTTTTCCTTAGCAATGCACTTATGTAAGGTCTACTGGTGCAGTAAAACCCTTCCCAACATTCAAATTTCCTGAATCATGAAATTGCCTTACCCAGCAGAGCTGTGCAATGCTACATTTTAAACAGGATCCATAACACTTTCAACACTACTGTGAATAACAAAAGAGCCTTGGAAACGTTTCATGTCTTTCTGTCACATTTGAGTTTCCACCCTTACAGAGTGTATTGTCATATCTTCTTTGTTGTTGCTGCTGAATACTTTGGGAATTTTTCCACCTTTGCATCTATAAGCTTTTCCATGAGCTTTGCAGCAAGCTCCCTTCCCATCCCACCCAACATCAGGATCAACACTCAAGGGTCTTGATCTGGAAAACACACTGGTATAATTCATAAAGTCTGTGATAATGAGACCTTTTACAAGTCAATGGTTCCTASTATAAGACAAAATATATAAAAATTACAGATTACTTCAGCACTTACAATCTGCTTAACAAATCACTTAAACACACACAAGTGTTTGGCTGAGCACAGAGGTATTTTACTGACTTATAACTTCAGGGGTACAGGAGAAGCACAGACATAATTAAACTGCCAAACCTTCATTGACCTTCTGCTCCTGAGATTATTAACTTTAAACTGCTTCTTTGTCAAGAAACGTCAATTAACTTACCACAGGAAGCATAGCTGGGAAAACTAAATCTCTCCTTTAATGGTTTGATTTTCTCTGTTAATTTCTGTTTCCAGCTCACAGCCCAGTAGAAGAAGTTCCCTCAGTACACTGCTTGATATACACCTGAATACATCAATTAAAAAAGACATCTTCTGTTTCTGCTCCTTATTAACTTCRAGTGGGCAGCAGCCAAAAAGACAAGAAGATAAAACCTTCCAGAAGAATTAAAAACTTTAAAAAGTTACATAATCTTAGTTTTGGACCCATTCTGTGCAGCTCAYCAAGCATGATGTCTGGAGTAATTTCAAATAATTTATTACCCTCCTTCTCATGGGACAGAGGCATCACACTAGCACTACCTTCTTGGAAATAAACAACTTTAAGTTTAGYATTTGGATGCATCCTTACGACAGTCTGTGGGAACAAATTTATGGGTGGTTATTCTGAAAACTGAGCTTCCTTGGGAATTGCCAAAGCACACAAGAAATTTAGGACCATTTTTGGAAGAGGCATTAAAACCAGTGTTCCACACACTGAACACTGAACTATTTACTAGCCATGATCACTGGAAGAATACTGAATTAAAAGCCAGTACAAAATCCTTCAGATGAAAAAGTAAAAATTAATAGCAGCCAGTCTGGGATAATCTAGATCATTCAGCATGTCCATATTCCAGATCAAAGCACTGGATTTTGCAGCTTTTACAAAAATGGTTTACACTTGGTAACTCCAGTAAAGCTTCTTACTTACATCAGTATCTTTTAAAAATTATTATTATTATGTAATCTTACAAAACTCTTGGATTCAGCTGCAACCTAATTACACATATTTCTTCTTATTCACTCACTACCTTTCAATGCCATGACATGTAGTGTTTGTTTTATCGAAAGTAGAGCTCTGAAATTCCATATCTGGACATTTCACTTCCAACACYGGGTATTTCAAATGGGCCACATTTGGGCCACAATCAAGGTTTAAAAGAGAAGAGTTTCCAAGCCGTCAGAAATGGAAAAAATCTATCTATTCTGTTATTAACTGCTTAAAAAATAAAAGTGAATTAAAGTTATTGATCAATGAAACATAAATTTGACTTAATTTTATGTTGTGTTCAAACTCTTGAGCAAAGTTCGCAAAGTTTGAAAAAACAGGTTTTCTGAARAGAGGTTAATTTAAATTTTAACATCTGGTAGCTTCTGAATAATACTCATTCCTTACTTAAGCATGTTATTATTTATTAGAAAACAAACTCTAAGAGATGGGAAATCCCTCTGGATGCATATTCTTTCATGCTYCTTGACTTCTCATTTTTAAATACAGATGACATTACAAAAATATTCTCAAAACATAGTTAGATGTCAGACATTTCGTATAATGTGTCATCAGAGACGTATAGTGATCAATAATGTACATTTTAAAGGCGCAGTTTTTTTCTAGATTAGATTTTCCATTACAATTGTGAGAAATACTGGAGAAAATAAAAGACCCCTTCTCTCATGGATTTGTTTCAGAATTCCTTTTTTCTCAAAAAAAAAAAGACTTAGCAAAGTTTGGAAATTTAATTAATTTTGCCCAAAAACTGAYCATTTTGTATAAAAATACTACTAGCAAGACAGGGAAAGCATACATTTTATACAACTATTGTGTCCTTTTTTCACGTCTTAATGACACTGGATGTAGTCACAGTTGCCCACCCCTGTTCTTCACACTTTTCCATTGAACACAAATGTTATGTACAGGTCTRTGAAACATCAGTTCAAATGACTATTAAACAAACTGGTCTCATAAATTTAGAATACATATTTTCTATTAAATCTACCTTTTCCTCATTTGTGTTTTACAGGTTAAGGAAGAAAAAAAATCCAAACCAAATCACAGAGACCAACTAAAGGAATGTATTTACATGTATGATGAGCAAAAAGTAGGATTTACTATGAAAATCTGAAGTGTTTTCTATTKATCTGGTTATCTGTTATCATAACCTAGTCAATTCCTTTATCCTTATCCTCACAAGTATTTTTAGGTTGCAAGGAAACAACTAAGCCAAAAGCTAGTACAGGGCAAGGTATTTGAAACCCACTGCTGTCTTGCGAAAAAGGTACTGCTGATATTTGAAACTCCTAAACACCATGAATAACTCTACTGGCAGGAGAGATGCCCACCCTTCAGCTGGATATGCTGAGCATGAAAGTAAATTCTAAGACTCTCACTAAAGTTCCATCTCAAAGTAACTGGCTCTTCTTGAACTACAACCAAGTTATTTAACATGGTTCTTTCACAGAAAATCTTGTGCTACGAATCATATAATCAACTCTTTTTTTTAAGACCCTATGCAGTCAGAAATGYGCCACCTTGCATTGCCCTATCCAGTCATTTCCAGATGAAAGAGGCAGCAAACCCATGCCAGACTGGTTATGCACAGACCATAAACACTTTAAGCAGTATGGGAGATATCTTAGAAGAAAGCAGTACTTCATGCAGTTATTTAAATTTATTCCAAATATCTCCTTCTAACCATGACTACTGGAGCACTTTAAAGTGCAGTTCAAAATCAAAAGCAAAAAACATCCCTTACATCTCACAGATAGGAACCATCATAGTCCTTTTCTACAGAAGTAAGCATTTTGATTTAGATGTAACATGAGTAACCTGCCACGCAAAGGATAGAAGCAGGCACAGGAACTTTCATCAGTATCCCATCTGATGTAAGAGAAAGAAAACAATATTTTTCCTCAGCTCAAAAAAATATTAAGGCTATTTTTATTCATGAACTAAAATATACATAACCCATATCTGGTATTCCATTTCTACAAGATGATTGTACTCAATATTTTGTATGTTAAGTGTAGCATCTGTAATTCATTTCCTAGTTACTGACATTATAAGTCATTGTATATATTAATATTTTGAATTTATTTTAACATAATAATAACCACCATAAACATACACTTTTACTGAACATTTAAAAACAATTGAGCTGTTTTTGCATAATCCAACACACCCTAGTTAGGTATCATTAGGAAAACTGTCAGCAAACTGAAAAGCTACAACAAAATAAGCAGTTTGAGACTGGTTGTTAAATAACTGCTAAATTCAACATCGTATTTTTCAGAACATTCTGAGGTCATCTCATGAAACTCAAACGTCAATCAAGTTCCAAGCCTATTTGCTAAGGGGGGGCTGTGTGAGTCAGARTTTTTTCTGGATGTTTGCAGTTAAATAGTATATATGATCCAATTACTGGTATAGAAGCTATGCCACATTCGACTTCTTCAAAATGGCAATAAAAATGGAATTAAAAGACYTAGTAGTAATCACCACCTTAACTTAGTGAAATTTCATGCCTACAGATAAGAAGAAAAAAGTATTCTTTGGTGATCTTATACTCAGATTTCTATCCTTCTTCCCCCCGTTTAGTTGTCACTAAATTTTGGACCACACTGATGTTTCTCATCTGGGCAAATCCTTAGCAAGACCCGAAAACTCAGTTCCTCCATCCAACGATCAACAGGACTGATGATTGTGGTCCAGAATACAGCTATTCCTAAAAGTTAACCCATCTAATTCTCATTTAAATTTCTTGAACAAGACAATAGTATTTAAAATCAGCTCTTGTATTGTTTAATCATAACAAGTGAACTAATTCTGGGAGTTTTGGGGCCAGATTTAATTCATCATTCTGAGGGCAGTCATTGAGGCTCTTCTGGTGCTGAATGTGTTTTATCCTTCTTGTGTCGTGAGTATTCCTATTATGGCCACAATGAAAAACTCCAGAAACAACATTATTATATCCTTATTTCATAGAGTATTGTTCTTTTGAATATATTCAGGGTTTTTTTATTTAATTTCTTATTCTTCCAATGGACTTACATAAGTCCTCACTTTTTTTCTTCTTTATATGTGAAGCTTAGGGTCCCAGGAGTACCTGAATAATAATCCATTAAAAAGAAAGGAAACAAACACTAAGACAAGGATTATCTTGGGGTTTTAYTGCTACTTTTTCTTCTAAATAGACATAAGACTGTCTCTAAAAAACTCCATTTTCATTAATTTGTTCCATGAAAATGAGCATTTGTGCTGCATATGTGCTTTCGCTTGGCCTGGCTTCATCCTGATTTCTCTGGCTAGCTTCCTATGCAGCTCACAACTTTCTTCCTAAAACTGGTTAAAARGTGATGATTTTTGGTTTTAAAACTTGTGGCAACCCAGCTTCCAACTGCCAAGCTCCTGCTGCTGGCTGAGCTCCAGCCTCTGCAGTTCMGGAATGCACCGAGGTACCAAGGCAGGAATGCTGTCCCCAGAGCACCATCCTCAGAGTAGTCACACTTTTGTCAGGCTGTTTACAGATGCCCAGTCTGCATGGCAGGTCCATCTCTTGAATGAGACAGGACCCTGCTTATCTCCTACACACCTTCATTCCCCATTGCTGCAAGATTTTTCTCTGAATTTTGGCACCTCTGTAAGGAAAATTTCCATGAAATTAATTTTTTTTTTCTATTCACCTTCTTCTAAACACCATGCATTAAAAACATAATATTTCTACTTTAATCTGTTTGTTCTTTGTTCAAAGTAAGGCTCAACTTTAGAAATACATCCTGTAGGCAACATCATAGTCTCTCTTGCTAATTATATGGATGTGAAAAAGCACATTTCATTTTCCTGATATATGGATGCTTTGGCAGCTCTCTTACTGGGGCAGTTGAGAGAAAATCAGCAAAGTTTCCAGACTAGCAACATATCACTCCCCATTTTCCATTCCCTTTGGCTTCTTGGGGCTGGAGAGGAGGAAGAAGAGTTGGGAATGAAGAAGTGAAACTGAGCCTGGAAGCAAGGGTGAAGGTAGGTTTTGGTTTGTTGTTGTTTTTGGTTGGTGGGGTTTTTTTTTGTTTGTTTTTGGTGGTTTTTTTTGGTTTTTTTGGTCTTTGTTTCTAATAATCAAAAATCTATTTATTTTTACTTCAGGCTTATTGTGAAAATAAAAGCAACATTTCACAACAAGATTTTTAACACTTGTGGCTATGTGCTCTATAAACCAGGGGAAAGACAAATACTATAAGTTGTAAAAAATATTCAGAACCTGTCCAAAAGAAATGTCTATTAGATAAAGAACTATAATTTACTACTTTTTAAATTTTTAATCCCTCTTACCCATTTTCCAAAAGAARTGTCTRTTAGATAAAGAACTATAATTTATTACTTTTGAAATCTTTAATACCCCTTATCCACTTTAACATTTATTCAGAAAGTTGCTRCAGCTTAGAGAAAATTGAAGACTTTTTACATTTGTTATCTTTCCACTGTTAAACAAGGAGGACTGAATAGGTGACAAACAAGCTATTTCTCCCAGAGCTGGTGTTACCCYACAGAAATTGCTGGCAGTTTCAAGAGGACAAAGACGCCTAGAAAAGACCAGGAAAGAGCTTTCTCTGAATAAATGAAAAGCTCCAGTTTGAAGGCAAAACTCATTTCAATTAGTTGCAAGTCTTCTTGCAGCTGTTTGATCTGCTGCAGCACACATTCACCAAGAGTGTTACACATCACTGAATGCTTTTAAGGGTTTGKTTCTTTTCAAGGGAGTTGTGATCATTCTCCTCCTTGACCATATATAGTCCATGCAGCTTTGCTGCAACTACCTGTGACAACAGCTCAAGAAAGGCAGAAGGTGAGTGCTGGGAATGTCCAATGTGACTTCACATGCATTTATATAAGCACACTGAAAGTGCTAGAATGCTTCACAACAAGAGCAAAAACAGGCAGTGCAACTTTACCCTTGATATCTTGAYAGAAGAACTAGGAGGTTATAGAATACAAGATAACTCCTTCCAAAAATATGATTTTTATATATCCTTTATTCTCTTTTTTCTCTTTACACACAGTCAAGAAATGTGATTACATTAATGAAGCTTTCAACAAAATTGTTATCAGCACATATGAAAAGTTAAAGCTTCTCCTCTTTAGACATTATTTCTTACTACAATTTCTGAAACATTATATACATCACCAGAAGTAATTTCATAAAGTTTTTATGGAATGAAATTATTTTACTCTTGAAACCTGAAGTATTTCTAGTGTATTTCAWGGCAAGTTAAAGGCAAAAAGATTTCTAGTTCATATAAACTGAAATTATGTYATATTTCTGACCCTGTGTTTTGTTAGCTTTCATCTTGGTAGACTCACTATATTCAGACACTGATGGCTGCTTGTGAATTTATATTAAAATGGTTCAAAGTTCCTGCAGAATGATCAATTTATCTACTGTTGTTTATCTAATTCAGTATTAACTAGCAATATTTTTTTTTCATTCTTCCCATATGTTCCTGAAAAGAAGACATCATCCTTCAATTCCTGAACAATGATTAGATGGGCTTCATAAAACTGCATTTTTCTTGGATCATTTCTCTCTGAAGTGCCTGTATAAATGTGACAGAAATGAGGAGGTATATAATAGATCCTTGTAAAGACAATGCATGAAAAAATGTAGAAGAGGAGCAGAAAAAAACCAACACAACTTTACACTTAAAATCATCAAGTTCTCAGATAGACCTATTGCTATGAAAACTTAAGATTATTCCTGGGCCCTTTACAGGTATAACCTAGGCAGRTATGACCAATGTACAGTTAAGCTCTGTCCTAAAGATAACAAAGTAACTCACAGAACCATAGAATATCCTGAGTTTGAAGGGACCCACAAAGATTATTGAATCCAACTCCCAGYCCTGCACAGGACACCCGAAAAGTCACAGCCTGTGCCTGAGAGCATTATCCAAAWGCTTCTTGAGCTCTGTCAGGTTTGGTGCTGTGACCAGTGCCCTGGAGAGACTCTTCTTGTGCCCAACCTCTCTCTGGATGAAGAAACTGTTCCTCAATCCAACTTAAAACTTCAGATACAGTTCCAGCTGTTCCCTAGGGTCCTGCCACTGCTCTTYAGAGAGGAGAGATCAGTGCCTGCCCCTCCTCTCCCYTTCCTGAGAAAGCTGCCAACTCCAGGTAGGTYTCCCCTCAGTTTCCTCCTCTCCAGGTTAAAAAAAATCAAGTGACCTCAGCTAATTCTSATTCACAGACTCAATGTGTTTCTTACTAAAAAGGAGTTCAACTAAAATGTTAACTTCACCACTTTAATGGAAGTGTTTTCTTGACAGTTCTCAGGGCTAGGCTATGTTTCTTCTTAATTTCTGAAGTAAATAAAGTATTTTTCAGGCAGTGGCAATTACTCACTGTTAGATTTGGTACACTGTAGCAGTATTTTTGAAATGTGCATTCAATTTTCTGGACATTGTAGTTAAGTACTTTTAAGGCAAAAAAACATAAGCAATTTCACTATGTAAAAGGAAAGATGAATTTAGAGAGAGGAGGATTTGTAAGCCATTTATGTTGTCCCTCATGGGCTTTTCTTTCCTAAGCAATAAGGAAACACATAGAGAGCAGGGCTTAATCTGGAGAAAAAAACAAAACAAAATCCCACAAGCTACTTCTCTTCCAAAGTGTTTCTAAATTATTCTCAGTTCTTGCAAACACAGAAACAAGTGTATGTGTGTGTGTTTAATCTTTTGAGCTAAAATTATTCCCTAGGTGCACATATTCTTTAAATACTTTTCCTTTATTTGCAGTACATAGAAAACACTAGTAGCCTTGATTTTCCAGAGAACAGGTAAGAAATATTCTGAAGAACCTCTCCCATCCTGAGGTAGTAGGCACTAAGTATCCCTCTGCTTGTTCCTTAAACCTTTTGCAAAAAATATTGGAGACACCTTGGCACTGGAAGTCTTAATTTGGTCCCTCTAATCTCTCTAGGGAAAGAAGTGTGATTCCCATTACATTAAAATGTTCCTTTTTATAAGTATTTCCCCATCATTCAAAAGGAAGCTCACTACTGAAYGGATATTAACAAGTGATATGGAGTATTTGGTTTAAAGTTACAAAGATAAACAGAACTGTATTCACTGCTGCTGCTTATCAAATTATGCCAAGAATGTAAAAAACTCAAAACACCAAAAATCCCAAAGCACTCAGCTCCTTCTCCCTCAATGAGCCACATGCATTCACACATTAAATGAAATYTTAGCCTGTCCTTTTTCAGTGCAGAACACAATGTTTTGGCAAACACACATACAGGGGAGATGGAAAACACAAAGCCTTCTTGCTCCACATCATAACAACAATCCAACATGCTCTCAAATGTTCAGATAGTTTTAATTTCACAGAATTTCAGCTGAAGGCATACTTAAAGTGGTGCATATCCCCTGACCATGCACATATGATGGTATTTATAGATATAGCTAAGGTTACACAAATATCATCTCTAATGCTTTATCATCATCATAATAACCATCATATTCATCATCACCAATATTTTAACATACTTTTGAAACTTCTGAAAAAAATAAAGGAAATTTCTCATCACCTTCTTRTACACCATACTCAAGAAGGATTTCAAAAAACACATTAATTTTTCCTTCTGAAATCCTATACAGGCAGAGGGCAATGGATCAGGGCTAGGAAGGAAGAGAGCTCCACTGGCAAGTAACTTGGCACAGGGCATCTAACTTGCCCTCCTGGTCCGAAATTATCCCCCTCCGTCCTTCCACAATTAAGCTGCTCCTGCTTTCCAAGGAAAATTGAGTGTTTCTCTGCAAATGCATTTTCAGACTAACAGACGGTTTACCAAATCATCAAAAGAGAATCTGAGAGAAAAGATAATTTGCTACAGCTCCAAGTTTTTCACCTGATAATATTGAATTAGTTACAGCATGTGTTTGGTAACCCACTGACTTTCACTGAAGTCACAGGAGCTCTCATCTTTAATAACTCAGTTTCTATTTAGGGTGCCACTGCATGAGGCGGCAAGTCCCCTGTCTATTAGCTCTTATAACTTGGATGCAAGGAATGAAATGYTTTAGCTACCAGCAGTTCTCAGATTTTTTTCTGCCCGTGACAACWCTTTATTTAAAGCAATTTAGCTAACTCTCCTGAGCAGATGAAATTATTTGAATGTTTTGTCTCACTAATCTTTTCCTCATTTACMAAGCTGTTAAGTGTCTATGTGGACACTGTGCATCTGATCTTTCATCTAAGAAGAAGAATATAAATATATAAAAATGTATATACACACAATAAACATTTCACAGGAAGATCTGGCAGCTGTGCAGGGAGTTCCTGGCACTGTGTGCTTAATGCAACACTTGCTACATAACATATAATATTTTCTTTTCTTATAGCATGTATTTTTCTTTTGCGCAGCACTGCGGTTGATTGCCACTACGTGTGTATGTGACAGATATCAGACCTACTTGTCTCTGAAGAATTGTAATGTTTAAATGGATCTAACACAGGCAGTATCTCTACTTTTTTTCATCCTTATAACTGCACATCTGAACTTTACTAATTCTTGATTGAAATCGCAATGTACTTCTTAGTTACAGTACAATTCTCTGATATATACARATATACACATAACCTCAAACCTAGATAGATTTTTAAATTAAAAAATCCAACTAAGACGTAATGTCTGTTTTGCTGATGGAATCAGAATATTAGCCATAAAACTGAAATTCCAACAGGAGGATCAGTCTTGATACATATTTTTGACATAAAATATTCCTTGGTGCAGCTTTTTGGGAAAYAATAAATCCACTGAGGTGTTACATCCATCAGGCCACCTAAGACAGCTTTAATGTATACCTCCTTAAATGAAAATCATTGCTTTCACAGGCCCATAACACCATTTTCCTGTCAGCTTTTAAAGTCAGTCTTAAAGCTCTACAGAAGGAGCAGGTGTCACTGGAAGACCTCTCATCGAATATTCAYTGTGCTGCCAGCAATATTTTGAAACTATCATCCTCTCTAAGAGAAGGGAAGTGGTGATGGCAGAATACTGGCCTCCTTGGAGGAGTTAGTTCAAGCAATAATGATCCCAATAGCAGGAAATTTAATCTGGTGCTGACTTGCAAAAGTACTTTCATACACAGGAAAAAAATGGCTGGTTTCCTTACCTTTTTATTTTGGCAGRAGACTAAAAAATATGTATCACAATATTTAAACTATGAATTTATATACAAAAATACAGGGAGAAGTATGTCTGAAACACATTATTACTCATTAATTCATAGATTTTTTCACACATATTTCTAAGTACTATTTCTTCTTTCTTCTATTGCTGACCTTTTAAGAATAGGGTAGCCTAACTTCACAACCTCAAGAAAAGTAAGCAATAAAATATTATRTGAACACAGATAATGTTGATTAACAGATCATTCTTATGATACTGGTATTTTTACCTATTTAGCTCATTTGAACACCTTGACAACAGCAGCTGGCATTATTCAACACCAAATATTAATGGCTTTTATTTATTTATTATATGGTTTTTGTGGGTTTTTATTATGGCTCAGTAAGTGCTTAGAGATCGCAAATATCCAACTCTTTGAGAGCAAGAAGCTATTGCCAGCATTACTCTTTTAAGAACACCCCTCATAAAATTAGTGATTTTTTCATTTCCTTCTTCACTGGCACACYGAACATAAACTCCAACCCTCCTGGAATATACTTAATCTGACAATGTGCTATTCCCCGTGGATATTCGTGGATATTCATTGCTGATCTCAAGGCAGCCAGTCTCCCACATGCAGCAACATTCCCAAATGACAACCTAACTTGGAGGACTTGCACAACAAACCTAACCTGAAGATTAGCAAAGGGCTTTCTTGTAACAGGAGCAAAACCATCCAATACACCTTGGAAATGAAGGAAAGGAAAACTTTCCCAGACACCGTGACAAGACAGTGTGGGACCATCTGATCTGCTCAAGAAAAATAGTGATATTTGGTGAACCAGAAAGAACACTGAAAGAGACCTACTACATTAGGAACTGGAATGTATAGTTTAATTTTTTGTTTAATTTATCTGATTCAGCAGCTTCAAGTTCTGGGACCTCTGGGTCTTTTTAGTGTGGTTGTCTGGTTTTCCTGGACACGTTCACYAAGAACAAGGCATGCAAAGCATTTCTGGCTTAAAGATTCTGTCTTACTARTCACACAGCCTTCTTCAAACAGACCAAGGTCTGCAAGTTTTCATCTAAYGATTCAGTCACACCTGCTGATATAAAAAAGAATATTGAAAATATAAAGACTCATTTCACTGTTAAGTTACAATATCAATAACAAACTATAGCAATAAAAAGTAATTCAAAAATTTGATGCAAAAATTATATTTTATGCAACCATCTGYGTGTTCTTTTAGTACAGGAATATGCTCAGAAATATGTTCAAATCATTGAAAAAATTCTTCAGTGATTTKGAAATGCTTTCAGAAAAGCAGAAGATGAAGAAGGGCAGGAGGCAAGACAAGGATGATAACAAAAAGCTGTCTATTGTACTCAAGGTACCCTTGGAAGGGAGGACTTCAAGAGGAGTACTACAATGGGAGGACAAATGATGGACAAGGAACAAGAGTTGTAAGTCACATTTTCACAGCTGTAGACAAAAAACACTCCGTAATCAATCCTCTCAGACAATCCTCTGTTGTTTGAGGAGCATGAGGACTGTCAGGCTGATCACCAGCAATGAAATAATTCCTGGAATAGAAATTTCAAGCAATCATCCATAGCATGTAAGTAGAAAACCAACCCAGTGCAAAAGTCTGCATCMTCAACCATTATGAAAAAACAAATATTTATGAGTCATTAAAAAATAATACAATCAGGCTGACACACTTKAAGGAAACTAGTATTCATCAATTTTCAGCAGGCTATTTATGCACACTTGTGCCAAATAAAGTACTAATTTTAATTTTATTCCAACATCATCATATTCAGGGGTGGTAAATGTTTCTTTAAAGAAAAAAATAGTTGTTAAGTAAAACTAAACTTGACAGCAGTCTTATGTTCTGTAATACAGAGAATCAAAACAAATTTTCAAGGTGAATACTGAATATAGTACATTCCATATGCTTCTACTTCAAGGTCACATGAGGAAAATGCTAAGTCCATTTCCTTCTCCTTCCCTAGAGCTAGGCTTTCTGCCAGATACCCTTCAGAAAGAAAGCCTTTCCTGTGAAGCTGTGCAGAGGAGTTATGCATGCACAGCCTGTGAGAGACATAAAAGCAGTGTGCTCCTATCACCTCTGCTAGATTTATCATTAGTTCAAAAATTTATTGTATTGCAAGGCTGCTCTCATAGTGTGAGATGAGAACCACAAAGAGTTTCCTCTCACTTTATTGTGTTTCCTGTAGGGGAAGTTAGTGCAAGTTACCTTGTCACACCCTTGGCTGAGGAAGGAGCAGGTGCCCAGTCCTACCCCCACCCACCACACCAGCGAGGCTGCTCCACCCCTCTGCAGAGCAAACTAGCGAAAAGCTTAAAGGCTTTAAAAAAAAAAAAAAAAAAAAAAAAGTAAGTCATACCTTAGGTGTAAGAAAGTAAATTTCTCTTATAAAAAAAGGAAACAAAAATTTTCTAACATTTCTGGTTAAGTTTCATAGGGGAATATGGGAGTCCTGGTTGACTTTTCATGAGGAGCAATACCACRGTACAGTGATCAAGTGTAGCTGGAGAGCAAAATAAAACAGAGGCAAGTGATACTTGAAACTTAATTTTCACAAGCCAAATGAAACACAAATATCCTGACCAAAACCCAAAATACTTGCATTTTTGGAATCAAATTTTCATTTTAATTTAAAGAACTTTTCCTGGTTTGTGAGGTAATTTTAATGAACAAATTAAATTACCTTTCCACATACTTATGAAAACTACATGTGAGGTATAAAGGACGATTTTCTGAATGTAAGTTTTTKATTGCATTTTATTCATCACCTTACTGCACAGGATAACTTGGACACATGAGGTCAAAACTTGCTGCCTCTCTCATTCAGCTGAAATTAGACCTCAGCCCAAGAAGCTCCTGAAGGAGCAGCCAGTATAAGGCTTCTCTACACAAGTCCTCACCTCCTGCTGATCACTGTGATTCCACTGGAGGTTTGACTCAGAAGTTGTCTCCTTGATACAGGAAGCTTGTTCACTGTCTTGTGTCCATCTGGAAGTTTCTTCTTTCAAATATTGAGCCAGATGATGCTGATGCTCAGCGAGAGCAAGCACATCTGACCTGGTAACAGTCCAGTTCTGAGACTCTCAATTGATTTAACAGTATGAACCTGAGCTGATGTTCATTTATACCAGCCTGCTTGACTCCGCAGTTCAATCCCCCCAATGTTATAAAATGGAAGTCATAGATTTTTGGTTTGATAAACTACTCCTCTGTGAAAACGTAAGTGGCAAATAGGGAGCAATAGATACTTGCATTTTTTGGTGCATCAGGGTTGAGCAGAAAATCTGAGAGGAGGCAACAGGRATGACAGAGAACTTGGAGGCAGCAGGTTACAACATGCTGGACATTGGTGCATGCTTGAGTGACTCTGGGAAGTGAATTCAAAAGGCTGATGCATAGGGAAAATGTCCTTTAATTTTACATCTTTTGAATAATTGCATTAACYTGCAGACAAACATCAGATGTGAGCTTCTCTTTTCATTCTGTCTGTTCCTTCAGTTTTCTCCTCAGATCCTAGATCCTTCTTTGCTTCAGTATAGCTAAAATTAAAAATTTCTTAATAAAGATTTCTAAATATACCACGTAGGAGATTTTTAAAGATTCATCTACTTCTTCAGCTGGTAACTTGTTTTAGCAGTTACATAACCATTRTGGATGGAAGCCAGTTCCCAGATTTGTGAGAACTGAGGAACAAAAAATKTATGAAAATRTGACCTCAAGCTACATTTAGRATTCACAAATCCTGAGATCAATACATTTAACCTTTTGTTTTCTGTGTGAAGTACAAAGTTCTTAAGAGAAAGTGCTGTGCTTTATACTAGAAATAACATCCCCAAGTTTGTAGCGAATATTTTGGTGTTCTGTAATACATCCTTAATACTTCACATTAAGGAATGTTAGTATAAGAAAACAATTTTTCTCTTCCTAGAATTTCTGGAGACTTCCAAAAATTATATCACTGTTGGTATCATACATAACAAAAATTCTGATCATGTTTATGTTGCCTTTTWAAAAAACTAATGTTATAGATACTTAAAGGAAATAATTAAAAATACTTCTATTCTCATCTTAGTATAATTTGCTTCTTTCAATCTAATTATCTTTATCCCAATAGCTATTTTTCAGCTGAGCATCTCCATTTTCTTTGCTGCACATGGCAGAAATGTACCCCTAGTGAAGCCATACCACACCAAGGAAGTACAGTTTYGGAGGAAGAACATTTAATGCAGCATCAATATTTTAATTCATAGAATTATAGAATGGTTTGTGTTAGAATTCATCTTAAAGATCATCTATTTGAAGTGCCCCAGAAATAGTTGGCAACCTGTAAAGCAAACTGACTTCCTTCCATTTAACTTTGCTTCATTATTATTCGCTGACCTCAAAAATGGATTATATTAGCTAAGTAAATAATTGCCTTCTTCTCATCACATACTTTATAGGTTTGGGTTTTTTTCTTCTGATTAATACGTTTTGTTAGTTTTTATCCAAAAAAAAAAAAGACTTAGAAGGACATAGGAATTTTTTTTCCTCCGTACTTATATATTTCTGATTATACTTGCCCTATACAAACTTCTTATACTGCAGCCGATTTTTTAGACTCTGCTTTATTTTTTTCTCTAACAGAAAACTCAGAAATCACACACATACTCCCCTTCAGTCTACAGCTATTTTGACACATAAGTGATAGACAGACATTTCCTAAGCAGAATAAATTTCAGTAAGTGTGAATATATTCAAAAGTTTACTTTTATGAAGGAATGCCCTGTGTCCCTTACCTGCTCTCCAAAACTGGATCCCCACTGTTTCATTACTATTCTTGAGATTTCTTTTCAAACTTCTACATCTTTCATCACTTTGGTGCATGTCCAACTCTCAACTGGACTGAGCCTAAATTATTCTCCAAATTTAACAGATAAAGGCAAACTAACCAATTCAAAGGTAAGCACAGAGGACATTGAGGAGAGAGTATGTTTATACAGACAGATTTCCTCCTTCATCCTATTCCCCAAACCACATTTTTATCCCTCTGCCTGCATCATGCAATGATAATCTTTGTCAACACAGTCACTGCAGCTACCTACTTGAAAATTTAATACCATAAGGYATGCTAGAAACAGCACTCCATATGACTGGAATTTTAAAAACTACTCTTCAATTTTTTTCTAAAGGTAGTCCTCTTTTTCTGAAAAGTCTAATGAACAACTGAGTTTGATCTACATGGGCTAAACCCTTCAAAGTCAAATATGTGGGAGCCCACAATCCATTTTTCCAAAAATATCATCCCTTACTTCTCTGATTTGTCCCTTTGTTTTCATATGAAAGAAGCTAGAAAACTAGCCAAGGAAATTGAGAAACTTAGCTGTACACAGTGCTGACTTATAAATACATATTATCTCTTCCTTACATGATAATTTTCAGCATAAAGAAAACCTGGGCAGGATTCGCTTCAATGAGTTGCAGATTTTGAACACTACAGACACCTSCAGTTTAGCCAGTCATCTAAGTTCACTTTAGAACAAGGAAAAATGTAACCTCTGGGCACAATTTACCTAACTATGAATAAATGGCTGAACCAGGTCAGATGAATCATTCCATGTTTCACTTCACTGACTGTAAAAACAGCCAGTGATAATTGCATGATAAAATCTTTCACTATAAGATATGCAATATCAGTGGAAAAAAATCCCAAAACACAGTTCTGACCACTCTTAAAAAGATAYATGGAAATGTATGGGATAATGATCCACTATTACACAATCAAGAGGGAAGTAATARCATCACATGAAAGCCATCTGAAAATACAAAAATGGTACTACAACCAACAGTTCGACCTCAGCTAGCTTATTACATGCAAAGAATTGCATGTAATGTAAATTGCATCAATGCAAAAKCATTGATGTTAATTTTTAGATGTAATTACTACAAATTATGGGAAGCAAGAACAGTTGTAGGTTTCCTTTCAGCTAACTGCCCAACTTAAGTGCCCAACAACAATAGAGCAAAATGTGCTATAGGAAAAAAAAAAGTCTCTATTTCAGTAGTTTTTACACAGAAACATTTATTCCATGTATTGACTACAAATCTTATTAGCTMCTTAAAAACTGTAGAATTTATGTTAATTTCTACTTGAAATGCAGTAACATGAAAAAACCCCAAATTGTTAAAACAATAAGAAACAATAAGAATCTTCTAAACTCTAATTTTTAAGCACAACCTTCCAATCTCAATCAGTTTCAATTCTCTGAAAAGTTTTATACATTGATGTTTTAACCCAAATGTCAATTGAAATCTATAATAAAAATGCTAAATAAACAGTAAAGAATATTGTAAACAACAAATGGAACCTTACGAAAAGTAAATAATACACTAAACAGATATATATTAAGGAAAAATGTGATGCAAATGGTGAAAGTTAAAATGAAAACTGCTTTCCACTCCCTCCCACATTTGTTTATTATCTTTTTTATTTTTTATCTTTTTTATTTGTTTATTATCTTAATTCTAACCATATATCTATTTTCAGATCATTTCAATGAAGATACGGGGATCCAGTTTCAGTCAGGGAGAACTCAGTAAGGCAACACATCTAAAAATTTCTTTTTGGCTTATAGTATATTATGCTCCAGGTGAAATCTCTCTAATAGGAAATGACTTACTGCATAGAGGAAATAGGCTTTTACAGCAAAGGAATCAAAGCAGAGTAAACAAAGGCTGTCAATTAATCCATTCCCACAGTATTGTTAAAATTTATTTTCCATAATGAACAGCATGGTCCTAGCTAAGTATGAGTAGAGACTGACAAAAGACTATCTATGGAAAGTCATAACATAGCTACTCATTGCAGCTGGCAGTGCAAGCCAGCTATATTTTATTAAATAATTTGCAGCTTCTTAGGACATAGAATTATTCAGCCAACTTTTTCTTTTTTGTTGTATTTAATTTCCTGTGTTAACAAATCAAGTTTCCTCTTTGTACATATTTGCTTCATTGGAGACACAGAATTGGTGAAAGTACTTCCTCATAAATACAGCTGCACATTTGCAATGTATGACTTTTYCCCATTCTTCATAAATACATTATTTTACTCTGGACATATCTGACTTAACTACAGTTTCTTTGCCTATACTCCACAGTCCTTACTTAGATGCATGAATCCGAACACATCCAAAAATATCTATGCAGTGCAGACAAATTCTGCATTTATTTAGTTTATAAAAAAAACCCCAACAAAATAAAACCCAAAAAACAAACAGGCTCAAGCAAAGGCTTAGGGGATTTTCTGAATAAGATTATACAGGAAGATTTAACCAGCTCAAATAAACCAAGTTAAACATGAAGAAAATAACAAGAGAGCAGCAAACATTACCGTAATACTATCAAATTTTCTGTAAGGGTATTATGTCCAGATACTAAAAACAGTTATTCAAGGACTTAATTCTTAAAAGTATTATTTATGCACAAGTTTCCATTGACTCGAATAAGCCTACTCATGTGAGCTAAACATAATATAGGGGTTCTGTTTTATATTCAATATACTTGATTTCATGCTCTAATAACATTGCTGATTTATTTCTTCCATTAAGTAATCCTCTTGACTCTCTCTAATAATTAAGTTGTAAGTTGTTTTCCAGAAGAGATGAAAGTGAAGCTATGCTGCAGAAAGAAATAGAAAAAAACCCGGTCATTATACATGTATATCAAGACTTTATTAATTTACCACAGACATTTTCTTTTAAAGTGAAGAATTAAGATACTCAGCAGCTGTACTTGCAGAGATAAACAAATTTATCACACATCAAGTCTCTCTGCTAGCTTTATTTATAAGACATTAATAAATCTGTTTCCTTTCATCTTCAGTCACATGCTTATCATCTGAYGGTGTTTCTTTGTGGTGCTCTACTGAGGTATTTAAAAAAGATTCTCCCAAGCAGTTTTAAAGCCTKCTGGTTAAATATACACATCTTCATACTTATATACCCTGATAACTTAGTAATTCATTTAATGACACATTGCAAAACAACACCTCAGATGTGAGAATAAAAAGTAATTACATGGCCATTCAACAACACTCACTTTCTGTTAAAATATGGTGCAACTGAATTCTGATTCTAGCTTAAGAGGATAGTATACATCCAAATTTCTTCCCTGCTAGTGATTCTCCAGAAATTAAGTATCCTTCCTTTCCTCTCTTCCAGTTTCTGAATTGTATATATTTATGAAGTTTTACACATTCTGGTTTCTTCATCTGAGCAAATTTTCTGATGCTTCTAGGAGGCACTGATTCCTACAAATACATTCAAGTSTGTAACCAAGTTAGTGATGTTCTTGAACTGACTTCCCTCACGCCTATATGAAGTATGAAGTTAAATTCCTGACCACTGAAGAGCTCATCCTCTCTTGAACAGCCTTCCACCCAGGTTTAAAACACATWTTTTTTTTTTTTATTTTCTAATAATGGCAACCTATGAAACATCCTGACTGAAGCTATTTTCATAGAGAAAAAGTTACCCTATGATTTCCTAAATGAAATCTGAAGGGAAACATAGGAAGGCCTTGAAAAGGACATTATTGTTAATTTTCAGCTGCAGTTGAAGGCTYGGAAAAAGAATCAATACAAAAAGACACAAGTAAGGCCATTAAAAATTTGTGTTCTCTCACTATATACTTGAAAAATGCCTTGTATTTTTCACTCTTAACTCTAATATCAAATTCTAYCCAATATCTCCACCTCTTCTTTCTTTCCTAGTGTAACACTGTTCACCCCCATATAGTAGCAAAATGAGCAAGGAAAAAATTAAATTAAGCCAGAGGAATTTTAGACTTACTGTATAACAATCATTGTGGAGATGGCAGGCTGTATTTGTCTGATCCTTATGCCCTCTAGACTAATGTAAACACAGAATGTGAACTGGTATATGCATGCATAATGACAAGAAATTCAAAATTACCATTTGGATATTTATGYAAACCTTTTGAATATAAAATTTCTTTGTGGCCCCACTATGCACCATGTGCTGCTGTTTCCTATAAAGGTGTTATATATTCTAGATGGGAAAAGTTTATTCCCCAAATCAGGAGGATGTTTCTGAGCAGTCTTAGACCAAGAACCTCCTTTAAGAWAGCTGAAGGCAGGAAGGGGGGCTGTGGGCAAAGACCACACAGCACACTCAGACACCAGGAGCTGCTTCAGAAATACAGGCAGCAACATGTAGAAAAGTCCCAATCACCATGAATATTGTATGTACTTTTAGAGAATTTTATGGAATTCGTATACAGTTTTAACAGCTGTAGAACATTGCTGGATTAAGAGTAGACATATTAAAAAAAAACCACTGTACCTAATGGGTAGGAGGACAATTTTGTTTTTATTCTATTTATTTTAAACATATTGCACTCATCAGATTTCAGAATTTACTTTACACCTTTGTTATTCATTAAAAAAACCTAGCAATCTCTTTCAAAGTTGTCTAGAGTTCTAAGTTAAAGGAAGGGGTAGCAGCTGCATACCCCGTTAGGCTCACARTGGTAGGAGAATGAGACCGTACAGAACCATCCTCTTTTCCACCTTTCCTTTTCATCTTCTTTGCGTTTCTCTTTTATTATTCTTATTTGTTGTCCTTTCCTTTTGAAAATAGAATTCAGTTCTCATAAAGCTGGACAAGTCAGCCATTCACTTCAAATATAATAACCAGTGGAGGAGAAGAAGCATTTTGTCCTGTCACGGTGGTGAGGAACCCACTTTTTTCCATTAATTATGTGGAAATACACAAGCATATAAATATCCCCATGGTCTCTAGAGGGTAAAGGAAAAAAAACACTACTTTCCAATATGGATTATTTTATGTAACAGTGATCTACACAGCAGGCATGAACTTCCATCTATCCTCTTGCCTCACATCCCTGCCCAAAATTGTTAACCCCACTTAATTTCTGTTTTTCAGCATGTCTCCTAAGCCTGTAACACTGAATGTTAATCTGCAGTCAAGGACAAATTCTGCCTGACTTCAGAGTTTTCTTGCTTTTTTATTACTTTTTATTTTATTGTTAATACTCTCTCTCTTTTTAGTCTCTCTTTTTAGAGTAAGAGATGCAGTGTTACTTGCAAGAAGCCTTTAAACTTTGAATTGCCCTGACATGAGCATATTCTGGACAATTAACAAAATCCCATCAAATTTGATAGTATCGGAAGCAATTTATATTTTAACCAAAATAAAAGGAAAAATGAAACTTCTCATCCTGCTCAGTGTAGCAAGAGTTCAGCAGACCTTGAGGCCACTAAGATGTAAAGAGCTATCAGTAACTGAGGACAAAGGCAAAAAATCCTGACAGTGCTAATATTGAAATACATGGAGCATAACATCCCATGCCATCAATATCACATATAGTTATGGTCCCCAAACTGGTCAGCATTAAAATGGGGACAAAAGAGATGGGGAAGAGCAACAAAACAAAGAGACAAATCTCCCCTCTTTCAAACTGCAAGAGAGGAAATTTAGGTTAGATATTAGGAAAAAATTATTTCCTGTGAGGCACTGGAACAGGTTTATGTGAGAAGCTGTGGTGTGTCTTGGTGTGATTTATGAYGATAGTATATTTCTTGATCTTCTGCTTTATGCCCCAAAATTGTTGCTGTATCTTTGAGGTGGCTCCAGGGGAGAGGGAGCCCTGGGCTGGTTGGTCAATTTTTCCAAAGCCTCACTCCCCAGGTGTTTGGAGTGTGGTGCAGTCTGGGTTTTGCTTGGCTTGCTTGGTTTTGTTAGCCCAGGTGAGAAGTTTATCCTTGCCCTGGCCTTGGAGAAGCTGCAGCAGTAATCCTTGGGCAAATTTTCAAGGTGAACTGGACAGCTGGTTTAGTCTGAGACCAGAGAGAGAAAACAGGAGCTGAGGGAGAGGGGTGGGTCAGGACCGGCAGGAGAGAGTTGCTGATCCATCTCGACCCCAAACTCAGAAAGCTGAGCCTGGCACAGAAAGCACACCAAGCCCACCTGCTTCATCTCCTGGTGAAGAGGAGCTCAGTGCCAGGGGTTTTCATCTCTTTGCCTGAACTGCTGTGTGAAGCTCCTGTTTTKTTTTTTTTTTTCTCCTGAGAGAAAAATCTCCAGTGCCATTCTCTACCATGTGGCATGAGCTGGTATTTTTTCCCTGGAATTTTGGGGTTTTGTTCCCGTGTGTATGTGGGATAAGGTCTAACATTTTATTACCTAGCATTTATTTATCTTTTTTTTTCCCATGCCCTGAGGGCATTTTTTTAATAAACTGTTGTTCTTTATTTTTTACATTCATCCATTAGTACTCATTTCCAATTGATGGAAAGAGATTGTTGGAACACTTTTAAAGGAGACKACTCATTCCAGGATGTCTTCTCCTAAATTTGTCTTTAAACAGAGACAATGCCCCATACCTGGAAATGTTCAAGACCAGTTTGGATGGAGCTCTAAGAAACCTGGTCTAGTGGAAGATGTCCCTGTTGAGAGGAAAGATGTATGCTAATGTCTTTATAAACAATTTGATGGGTGAAAGTATGGGTGTTAGGTCTTTGAAATGAGTCTTAATATCTCTGCTGACTTTGGGCAGCAGGTTTGTTGCAGAGCCCAGCCAGCTTGTCTCCTAAAACAGACAAGTGAGTCTGCACAAGCCTGAACTTCTGAACTAAGGGGTAAAACAACAGGTTGAAGAGGGGAATATGTGATACGTGGTTTGAGAAGGCTGTACCTTCCTAGTACCTCAGTCAGTGGGGAAAGGGAAAGGGCAACATGGCTGGGAGTTTAAATTAAAAGGAGGTGTGCCCCCTGAAACTAGGAGAGAGAAAACCCCATGGGTGTGTGCCCTTGTGGACTCTCTCCCTTTATTCAAATAAATTTGCAAGACTGCTCCCTCTCCTTTATGGACACTACTTTTTCATAGTGTGATTTTTCATACACTATCCATACCAGGGGGTTGGAACTGGATAATCTTTAAGGTCCCTTCCAAACCAAACCATTTCATGATTCTAGGATTCTATAAATAATAGTCTCCCTATTTAGAAATGTGTAGACAAACCATATCCCATCAGCTTTAGAGGGAAAAAAACCCCACAATTATGGGAAAAAAAAACCAAAAACAACAGCACAGTGACAAATATACACAAAGTTAAATAATGCACATTTATTCCTTATTTTTCATAGGACAGAAAAGGAAAATCATGATACTATCACAGTCACAGTCAGCAATTCAAAGTCATAGGAATTACATTCTCCACACAAAATGTAATTAAATAGTGAAATTTCCAAGAGACCAAAAGTAAAAATGAATTCATAAGAAGATCAGATAAGTTCATGCAAGAGATATCAATTTCCAGCCACTAAATACAGTGGTTTGATGTAGCTGCTGGCTAATAAAGCCATTAATCTGCTTATGTCTGGAAGCTGAAGGGSGAAGGGCTTCTCTGCTTTATGCTTCTATGCTTTGCCTAGAATCTGCTACTGACTACTGTTGGGGACAAGCCATTTGGCTGGGTGGATAATGATATCCCTCACTATGGAAATTCAAAGCTTAAAAGGAAAACTATAATTGCAGAAATACTCCATTTTCAAAACCACTGTGGAATAATTTCATATCAAATTACTTGTAAATATAAATAGCTACTATTGTTCATCTAAACCACAGTATGTAGATGGTCAATACTGATATTTCAGTATAATAAATGCAGAACAAAGAGTTCTGCAATTGYACTCTGATATAACAGCCGTACTAATAAAACAACAAATTTTAACCTTTTGGAAAAGTACTTTCTATTATATTGGTTTACAAATCAGATTACAAAACTGAAAATCATCTGACATCAAATGGTAATAGCTTACACTAATCTTTAGCCCCAAGACTTTAAAAATTATTACTCAAACAAAAAGATGTAGGAAGAGATGGGASGGAGTTGAGCTGTGGGCTGTGGGACACGCTTACAGAAGCACATGGCAGCACAAAGAGGCACATGGCAGCACAGAGAGGCTTGTGTCTGCCTGACTTTGGGGAGAGGAGGTGACACRTGGCAGACCCTACAGGAAAGGAGCCTGCCCAAAGCTGACAGATGAGTGAACAGCCTGTGATCACACCATAGTAGGACATTTAGAAAGTGTGTTGCTGATGTGGCAACATGAGATAGGTCAGGTAGAGAGAATTAGCATGTAAGGAAATACTGTTCCTTGAAAAAAAGTGTACAAAACCAGCTTGCTTCTTTGAATAAACTATTCAGATTCCCTGCTGGTCTGGGTCCATGTCATGGTCATCCACAAAGAGAGATTATAATCACTCCCACATGTTGGGCTGCGTTTGCCTGCTAAGATTTTGCTTSTATCCTTCAACCAATGGGAATTCAATTCATAAAAATAAGTTTAAATAATAATTAAAATATACTTTGATTTAATTAGATTAGGGACTGAGGGACTGGCAATTGCAGTGTTCACCTAGACCATTTCCCTTGCATTTCTATAATAACCAACACCTGTGCTTGTCCTGAAAACCATGTTGAAAACCAACTGCTGGATAGGAACATCATAATTTGCKTCAATCCTTTTAGTTGTTTGTTTTTTTGTAAATGTTACCTATCTCTAATATCAATTTCATTCYTTGGTACAGTGGACTGATTGTTTTGGTGACTAAAATRTAATGCAAAGTGTTGAGCCTGAATATCAGCTTTTTCTCAGAGCAAATCTTACTTTCCTTAATGGCAACTGCTGAAGTTGTACATCAGACATCTTATTCATC
>QVAJ01000013.1:7491285-7540202 GCA_003546035.1 Mixornis gularis | reverse complement strand
CAAAACATCCTCTAAGTGAAGAAACTTTTCCTGATATCCAACCTAAACCTCTGCTGACACAACTTCAAGCCATTCCCTTGGGTCCTGTTACTACAGAGCAGAGATCAGTATCTGCTCCTCCTCTTCCTCTCATGAGGAAGCTGTGAGTGCAATGAGGTCTCCCCTCAGGCTCCCCTGCTCCAAGCTGAACAGAGCTGAACTCAACTAAATCCATTTTATAATATTCAGATCACAGCCTAGAGGACTACATAGTAGTAGAATCAAGAATACTATCCTGGTCAGAGTTTTCACCCACAGGAGCTGGTAATYATGTCAGTCATAGCCACATTTTGGGGAAGGGGGGGTGACAGGCAAGGTGCAGGAGTAAAGCAAACTTGGGCAGAAAGCACACAAACAGTGAAGTGGTTCCACTAAATCACTGTAACACACATACATCRGTGGTCACTGTCAGTGTGCTGCCTCCCCTACACCGACATCTGTGTGTTATCTGTTTCCAACCCCTGGCTTCCCATCAAGAACAGATCTCCAAATTACCTTGCAATTATGCACAGCAGTGGTTTTGCTATTGCTGGTCCATCTGCAGGAATCATGTTAGCCAAATGCAGCTGTTTTCAAAATACGCTGAAAGAYGCTAAACTCAAGTATGCTCAAGAACAGCATCTTCTTCTTGCTAGTATTACTTTTATCACATCCAAATTCTTTCTTATTATTAGCTGAATGGTATCTATTCAGAATTCATKTCATACATCTGGAAAACATGAGTCTTTGAAGCAGTTGAAATTCATGGCCTTTTCCCAGTGTCCCTCAGCAGTTACTATTTCACCATAAACCTATAYCCCCTCAAAGTCTTCTTGTCCTTCTGTATGAGATCAAATATCGTTAATAAACAAAAAAATATTTTCCATAAATAACTCCCTTTAAATACTCAGTCCCATTTTGGCAAAATTTATTTTGTAACAGGTTTGGCTTTCCTGAAACTCTCTGTACAGTCTCTGGTGGTTTTTTATCAAATTGACAGGGGATATGAAAACTCTTTTAAGACATTTATARACTCATCAGTATGTAATTACCAAAGCCATATCCATTTATTTTAAAACAAAACCTTTATGTGGACTTACATCTAACACCACAGTGCAATAGCAAAGTGGAAAAGTCTTCTCAGACACATGAATACAGAAGTAAAATTCAATAAAAATAATCAGCTTGTCCTCCTTCTCCTAACTGGTTGCCAAAAAAACTCATCCCATCTCAGCAGAGACCTTGGCATGGATCCTGTATAAAATCATAGCATTCAATTTCCAGTGCCTAGCTCAAAAAGCTTTTCTTTGTGTTGCATTATTCAGCAGGTAATTGATTTGAGCTTATTTACAWTTTTTGTTCCGGAGTGCAACTGGTGAACGCTCTGTGTTAGTGTTCTCATAGATGAAAACTAAAGATAAATCTTGATCCATTTCTGAATTGTCCATGAAMACAGTGGAGCTTTAAAATTTGGTCTGATGTTCAAATCTATATGATGAAAAATCTGAGTAGCTAGATCTCCTAAAACAGAAAATGATACAGGAGAAATAGTGTGTAACAAGACGTGCATCACACCACTCAAAGTAAAGGCAGTGTTTAGGAGGGCCATTYAATTTCATTGGCACAGAAAATGAAAATTGTTCCTGCATGTGACTTTCTAAGGTGGGTGGCAGACAGCATTAGTGCCAAGCAGGGGAGGGCTTTATTGAGTTTGAGCAAGCCAAAAAACTGCTCATGGAAAAGGTTAACCACATACTGAACTTGTAAATCTCTGCTACATCGTGACAGTTTGTGCAGCACTTTAGATAGTTTTCCACTATTCTGTACTCACTCAATGTTTTAAAGATAAGTTAAAAATATGCTAACGGTCTCATCACAGAATACTCTGGTGACTGGGAGACATGCTAATTATTCAGGGACAGAGTAGTCTGCATCTATACTCACCCCACGAGGACTGAAGTCCTTGTGCATGGCATGGGCGTGTGTACCTCTACATGAAGCAAAGAGTCTGTGAATGACATACTGTCACATTTTAAGATATCACAAGCTAATCACAAACTCTTGCTTGATAATACTTGTAGGAACAAAGACCAATGATGGTGTCTCGACACAGTACTTCACTGAGTCCCTATATCCTTTTCTTTCTGCATCACTGGATTATTCTCTTGTCTTTTTCCTTTTTATACCCTGTTAACTAAATAACTTCTCCACTCAGTAACATAGCTTAACATAAGCATGACTTCAAAATAGTCTTGAAAACACCATGACTGACCCAATATTCCTAAGGAAAATTATCTATCAGTTGGTTGAAAAAATGTGCAAACGTATATATGTATACATAAAGATATGTATATAGAAGCAGCATCTTTAGAACAAGTATTTTTTACATTCTTAAACACAAAATACCAGACCTATAAAACAGCACAACATCAATCCAAATTCCCTGTTGTGTTGCTGGAGATCCCACAAAGYAATGTGATTGCACTGCAAGAAATTGACATATCCTACTATCAGATCTGAGCACTGGAGCATGTTTTCTTTCGTCATTCAAAAAACTTAATGTTGAGAATCTTTCTTTTGGGGAGAGTTGGAGCACTATACCAGATATGGATGAAGWTTGCTTTTTTGTGTGTATTCAAAAGGCAGTTATATCTTTTTGTTTCCTCTCCCTTCCCTGCCCACCCCACAGCCCCTGCCCAATTAATAGGGATTTTATGTTAGTCTCATGCAGAAAAATAATGCTCTATACTCACCCTTTCAACAAAATACAAATGCACCCCTCTGATCATATTTTTTGGGAAAAACCTCTTTCCTGACAAGAGCAAACAAATACACGTAACTTCCCAGGACATTTTAAAAAGGAGAAATAACAGGCAGAGGGTGRGGTGGAGGGAGCATGTAACATACCTTCTAATGAATTAAACAGAAGATGATAGTATCCCACACTGAGTCATGACATATGGAGTAATAGTCATCTCTATAAYACAGAAATTCATCAGGAAAAACATTTGGAAAGTGGGAAGCAGTGGGAAATTAGGATGAAACAATGAGGATGCCAGTCTAGCAAACCAAGTTTGGTATAACATTACTCACATGAATAACCTTTATTAAAGATGCAGCTCATTCTGTTCACAATCTGTTCATGCAGACTGACAGATAAATAGGCCTAGGTGAGTTTAATACCATAATTACATATTTGTCAATCAAAGASTAAATAAATACAGACTGAATAGCATTTCTCTACCATTCTTTTCTATTTTCTTTTTTTTCTAAACATACTATTTTCSTTACAAAGCAAGATTAAAAGGGATTCCTCACACGAGACACTCAAATAAGATGTTAGGGATTAGACTTGAAYTCCAACTACCTATTGGTATTGAAGGGAAGACCTATTAAAAGTTYAGAAGAGAGTTTATTAGAAGAGAGAACCTATTAGAAGTTTATTTCTATCAGAGATTTCTGACTTTCCCTAAGTGTTGTGTTTAATAATGTCAACAACTACCTAGCAAGATGCACACATTATTTTATGTGACATAGTTTCAATAATTAATCAGTAATAGTTTATCTGTTCTTCTAGTGGGATAGGATTCATAAATCCTATTGAGATTGCTAGAGGACTAGCACCAACCAAACAATAAAATAATGAACATGCCTCTCAGGAAATCACCTATCTTATTATTGCAGTAGTTTGATTTTTCCTGGAAYTGAAACCTTTTCCAAGGCAAAACACAGCTCTAGTAGGAGGCACAGATCTGTAAAACCTTCATGAGGGTGATCCAGGTACATTAAACCTTGTCAGGATATCACTGTTGTAGACAGTGGTTTCCCTGGGGAAGAGGAAAACCCTGGACTGATGCCCTGGGAAACMCCTTTCTAAGCAAGAGGCTTACTCCCATGGTCCCTCAGTTCAGGTATGCAAATTGTTGCTAGAAAGTTCCTAGTTCTTTGTGTCACCATAGGTTGATTTTTGGTGCAGAAATTTTAATATTCCTAATTGTTCTCCCCTATTGAACCTTTCCCTCAGACCCCGCCTTAACTCCTCCCTACACCGGAATGTATAAATACTCATCTGACACTGGCCCTGTGCTATTTGCCCCTTGTTACTGCCTTGTTCCAGTTCACTGCAAATAGTGTATGTCTTCTTGTTTGTTATTTTTTCATTATTAAAACTCCTWTTCGGACAACTGGATCAAGGCTGCCTCTCTCAAGTTGCCATTGGGGCAGAGTYCTGAGGAAASTCAAAGGGGTCTGATCRTCCRGGCTYGGACCTCTGGCGKTTTCACACTGTAATGGCCAAAACTAATGTGGAAATCTTGAATATTACTTTCTAGTATGGATATATGGCTTACGCTTGCCCACTTCCTCAATCCCTCAATCCCTTTGCCTTGGAAGCCAGAGGGATATCATTGCTGCATTGCACTAGTTTTTACACTGCTGAGTAAATGTCTTAAGCAGAGACTAAACCAATTTGTTCATCTCCTATTCCCAATTTTCCTCACAATGGACAGTAMATAGGTTTAATCCTATGTTCCCTCTCTAAGCCACTGCACCAGCAGAATGCTACAATAATGCTYATCTTTTTGGTTATGAGCATGACACAGACAGTGTCAAAGTTCATGTATTCAGCCTTTACAGATTTRTCATAAAACAACTTCACATTGCTTAAGTGTATCTCTGTACTGTCTAATTAATATTTTACAAAATAAGGCAAAATCCAAAATAATGAATAATGTTGATCCTTAAAAAATGGTATAGAAATACAATCCTAGATCRTAGAGCAATACATTTTGATGCGTGTGCAATTTGACCAGTAGTATTTAGTGCTTTTTCTTTTTAACTGCATCTAAAATGAAAAAGGTTGTATAATAGACTGTACTGCAGTTTCATTTTATTCTCTTATTTGTAAGAACGAATTATAATAGCTTAGCTACAGTAAAACACATAGTAGTTAGGGGATTTTTAAATTAGTTTCTTGTACTTGCATACTTATAGCTTCTCAGTTTGTTTAGTTTAAATAATTTTAATGCTGAACTCAGCACACACAGAAAACTATTAACCATAGGAATAAATATTTGGAAGCTGAGGTTTTAAAAATTGCATCAACGTTATTATTCTATTTAATTGTAATTTAAAAGGTATTTTATCTTGCAGTTAAAGTGATAAAATGTAACTGTATAAAATAAATAGCTTTTTCACAAACCACTGATTTAATTAAATTTAGAGATCATTGTGAACTAGTTTTATGATTAAATTTTTGCTTTGCATTTTTATTTTTTTAAATCTAAATGYCTATTTATATATAGGCATGGAGATTATAAATATAGATGCAGAGATATGTGTATTTTGATAATTTATTTGGGCTGCATTGCCATGCTGTACAAGTTGGTGTTTTCAGCATGCTGTATTTTAACTGTTAGGCATAATTTGATGGGGTTACAGATTCACAGATCTCTACAAATTAGGCAAAAGTATGGCAGTTCTAGTGAAAGAGGGCAATCTAAGATTAAGAAAACTGACTTTTAAAGTGAAACGATTTGCCAAATGATTTTCCAGACTTTCTTTCCTAAGCCAAAATTTTACTTCAGTTTGCAAGATGGGGCATCTGGATACACATGAACTTTCTACCATGCTACTTCCAGGACAGGGTCAAACACAGAGGGAGCCTCACAGCTGAAAACCAAAGCAGGACATTTGCCCACACACACACATATATATATATAAAATTTATGCACATCTTTCATGGAGCTGGTTCTTCAGCTGTAAGGGTTGCAGAATGAAAGGTGAGCTCTAGCCTTCCCAATCACACATTTGAAAATACAACAGATGAAAAGTAATTTCCACACTAGGGTAGAAATTAGTGGGCTGGCCAAGGGCAAAGTTTGCTTCGTTTGGTCTTTTTATTGTTCACTGTTTTATGTATTCACCAGGCTCCTTTAGAAGCTTTTGTTCCAACACACTATTTTAAATCACTGTAACTATGCTGTTCAGTTTTTCAACGGATCATATCTAAAGATGAGCTATTTTTATAAATCCATCTCTACAGGCAGTAATAAGATTAATCTTATAGGGAATATTTCAAAAATTTCAAAACTTAAATATGGGAAGAGATGGGATGGAGCTGAACTGTGGGCTGTGGGACACACCTGCAGAGGCACATGGCAGCACAAAGAGGTTTGTGTCCACCTGGCCTTGGGGAGAGGAGGTGTCACATAGCAGACCCTACAGGAGAGGAGCCTGCCAGAAGTTGACAGATGAGTGAACAGTGTGTGATCACACCACAGTAGGACATTTAGGAAGTGTGTTGCTGATGTGGCAACWTGGGATAGGTCAGGTAGTGAGAATTACCATGCTGTGTGTTGAAAAAGTGTACAAAACCAGCTCATTTCTTTGAATGTAAGCTATTTCTTTGAATAAACTATTCCCTGCCGGTCTGAGTCCATGTCTCGGTCACTCACACTTAAATGATCACATGTATGAGCTAATTCCTCTGGGTTTCTTGAGACTGATTCTCCCCTGTGAGGTTCAAAACATTTGGATCTTGTCTTCTTTTTGGTGGGAATAAAGTTTTGTATCCCACACCRTTTTATGAGAGTTCACGTCATAAAAGTAACATCACGCAAGATGAGATAAATCAACTGATGAGATCCACCAAGATTAGCTCAGTGGAACACGGCATCTGCTCCTCAGAACACYAACACCTGCTAATAACACCAAGATTAAGAGTTCAATCCCTGTATGGGCTATTCACTTATGATTTGGACTTGATGATCCCTGTGGGTCCCTTCCAACTCAGAATACTCTGAAATCTGTGAAATCAAATATTGTCCCCATTAACACCATGCTGAAGTGAATTCAAGGCCAGGCTGGATGGATCTCTGATCAACCTGGTCTAGTGGAAGGGGTGTCCCTGCAATGTCAGTGCAGCTGGAACTAGATAATCTTCATGGTCCTTTCCAACCCAGGCCATTCTATGGTTCTATGATTCCACGGTGAACTCTTGAGCCTGAAGCAGTGATGGCCTACAAACCAACATATTTCTCTTTAGCTACAGAAACAGCCTGACACTTCACATCCACCACTTGTCCTTGTCCCCTCTAGGAACTCCACAATCCTACAAGTTGTGCCTATAAAATGGCTTTCAGCTCAAGCTTAAACAAAAATCTAAAAAATGCATTTCACTGCTTCAGGTTGTCYTGCAGCCTTAGAGATGCATGTCTACAGGTATATGTCAGCAACATGTCAGTAAAATGCTTCAAGTAAAACACAGAAAAGTTGAACTGCAAGTCAAAGTATGTGTGTCACCTTAAAAAGGGTTAATTTAAGCAATGTCAAACCTCAAACTTCTGTTGAATATCACGCTGACTCCATTTATCCAGAAAAATTTGATTTCAGTTTATATCTCCCTTATCTCACTTGGATGTCAAGAGTATATCTAATAACTTTAAATCAAATGAAAATTTGTATTTGGCAAAATTAAGAAATATCAATAAATGTTGAAATGACAAAGCATTGGATCCTGCTAGCAAAAAGAAAAAAATCAATAAATTAAATTCTGGTTTAAAGATTATGTTAATACATCCATACTATATATTCATCTTTGAGAAAATGCAGAAAACTCACACTAATTAACCAAAGGTTTACAAAGCACCATTGTRAGGTGTTCGTATATTTAACAAACAAGAGGAGTCTGGATGAAATCCACTGTAAAATAAAGTGAGATAACACTGTTTAAATAACTGGCATTGATCTTGAATTACCTTTAACTCACATTTTATTGTCAGTACAGCAGTTTATCCTGCAGGAATAAAGGAATACTTTAAAGGAAAACATCCAAAATTTGACAGCAGGTACTGAGGTACAAAATTTGACCTCTTTGTACTGAGCAAAACAAGAAGTAAAGTCTCTGAGATGGATGAGTACTTTCCGACAGACAGCCAAAAGTACAGTCAATCATTTTCCAGCCCTGTATTTCTAGTCCAGAAACATGTAAAAGCCTTTCACATCTAACTAACTGATACCTCCGCACTCTTGCCTGCTATATTATATGAAGRCAGATCTTTTTTATAGCGATGATCACAATTTGTTGGGCAGGCTGAACCATTTTTGGAATTTGAACTATGCAATTTAACACTACTATCCCCACTAATGTTCCCATGTCTGGGTCTGAGAAACTGTTTTGTAGCCTTTTTTCACAAAGGAAAAGGCTGCATTTGCTGTTTTGAACTGAACCTAARGTACAAAAGCCATGGCTCCAAATAGAGAGGGATTATCATTTTGCTAATACTTGCATCTGGCAAAGTGCTGTATGCAGCCCTTTTGTTTGTCTGACATCAAATCCCCAGAATTTCAGACCTGTAAAACCAGACAGTGATGACCACTGGCTTACAATCTTAGGACTGAATTACACTGATCTTAACAAGACTTGTGTAGCTTTGATAATTCTTTTACATTGCTATTGAAGAAATCAGTTTCATAAAAACATTCTGTTACCTTCCAAACCAGCAAAAGGTACAGTAAGCATCGCATAATAACAGGAGCTRGTGTCCTTGAAAATATTTTGGGAGCTTCTGGAATCTGAATGGACTACTCCTTAAGAAAGAACCTATATACGGGCATTGTATGCTGTGGTTGACTTAAACAGCCATTTAGTTGACTTAACCATTTATTCAAAATCCACTTGTTTTTCTAGTTATTAATGCTCTTTATGGATGAAATGCAGGCCACACAAGACTTTTAATTTCTTAATCTGACTGTGAGTCTTAAATAAAAAAGATATTAGGTCTGCAGGACAGACTCTGATGTATTTCCTTACAAAAAANCACAAGACTTTTAATTTCTTAATCTGACTAGCAAATTTAAATAAAAAGTGTGCTGGGACATTGGAACACTTGTTTCACTAGTTCCAAACAAACAAACAAACAAAACAAACAAACAAAAAAACCCGCCAAAACAAAAAAAACCCAAAAGCATTCTGAAAAAAAAAAAAAAGAAAATGCTTCTAACAGAAAAATCGAGGCTTACGCACTGAGATATCCTGAAGTTCCAAATCCAGTTTCTGGGATCTCAACATTTATTGTCCACCTGCAGACATAGTTTTGATAATCTTTTCCAGAAATAAACTACATGGGAATTTAAAATATATAGAAAAAATCCTGTGCTGCAAATAAAAGCTTTGATAGTAATATCTRGTAAGATCATTCTCTAAGGCCCATTCTAGCATCTGTAGTTTCCTTCATTTTGAGATGTATGCTTAGACAGAAAACAACCCTTCATGCAGCTTCRCATCCTTTTGTACACATAGAGTATTTACTGTGCTAAGGCTTGCACGGAGGCGTTGGGTGTGTAGCTTAAGAGAAAGAAAAAAAAAAAAAAAACAGAGGATGAATTATTTTTCTGAGTCTGTCCTTGAAAATGACTTGCTCCAGTTACACCCTAGACAAGAAATTCTATTAAAGCAGTATTTTATTTTAAAAATGTTTCTTTATTACAAACAGCAATCAGGAACCATTTTAATGCCATACACCTGCCACCCTGCATTTATATTTCAATAGTTTGAGTTAGTACCCAAAATTTTATGGAACTGTGGAAGCACTATTACTGCTAATCAGTCCTTTTTTCCCCCATGCAATTTTTTAGGAGTTAATAGATATGCTGATGTTAGGGAATTGAGAGTAATTGCCCAGCTTCTCTGATGGTGTGCAGCACTCTTAAAAGATGATTCAGGTGTAATATCGCTGGAAGTTATTTTACAACCATAATGCCCTGTATTGTATTGAAACAAGAGAATATATTTGGATTTTTTTTCATAATTTCCCATGATTTTAACAGAGTAGAAATCAGTTAATAACAACTATGTTAAGCTTTTTTAATGTATTGTCACCAATCTCTGTATTAAAGTTGTCACAAATACTTTTTAAAGTATAACCATACATCACCATTGTAAAATGTGAACAGTGCAGAAATATTTCTTRAAAATATTTTAAGAGACTTCTTGATTACTAGCAAGGAACATGCAGGAAAAAATTTTTGTAAACACATTGAGTTGGAGAGGCTATCAGATAAAACATGCAAAAAAATTGATGCAAAACTAATACTAATTCCAAATAAARAAAATCATTCTCAAGAGCCTGTAGCACATTGTGAAGTATGTAAAAACCTTATTGTTACAGAGTAAGATAAAGATTTCAATCAGAAAAAGAAGGTGCATTTGCTTAATTATGTCTTGTTTACATGTGATAACCATCAACCTTCTGTAAKACTTGGTCAAAAACAGCTCAAAAATCCTTTCAGAAAGATAATTATAAAGCAAATTCTGGAAAGTAATTAACTGGAATCAGTCTAGTGCCTGATGCAATAGAGAATTAAATCTGTCACAGTCCTCTGYAGTAACACATGCATTAAAAAAAATCATATTTAGTCTCCCTCTCTCCTACAAAATCTGAACGGTGATGTTCAAAAAAATTTTCAAATAATCATTCATAAGACTGTATGTCAGGTGGAGAAACAAGAAAGGAACCATTTAGAATGTGAGCATTCAAATAGATGCAGTGTGTGAGCACAAGAAAATCCACCTAGAAGTCCTGCAAATTGTATGCTACACAGAGGGTAAACTTAAAAGGGTTAGGGTTTGAAAACAAGCTTTCTTGCTATCAAGGATCTTTCCAACCTGTCTCCAAAATCCTCTCACTGTGGTTAGATAGACTTTAATTCAGAGCCATTGTCTTCCTTTGTGCTTTGGTAGATGTATTGTTCCCTCTGATCCAATTCATGGATTCTGATACAGCAGAWATGAAAGGCATTTTAGTTAAATAATTTSCTATGTTTTTGATAAAAAATGCAACGTGTTTTGACAATGAAAAGGCAGCATATGACACTTAACAAAGAGGAAATTCTTCATTCATGCTAATTTTAATACTGCCTATTTAGACTAATGAATATCTCCCCCTTCAAGCTCTCTCAGGAGAAATGCTTTATACAGAAAAAAGATAAAACTTCTTGATCACACTGACTTCTGTTGTCCACAGCCACTTTGCCACAACAAGASCAGGGACTGCCATTTCAATAGGAAAGAGACAGGTCCTCAACTTTATATTGCCTCTGATGTAAAAAATGAGTGAGATCACAGTTCCTCTCTGTATTGGATTCATTTTTGTTCCAGCTCTTCCAGAACTGAAGATCGCTTCTATCCTTTGCAGAGATTTCACAAAAATTCTCCAACACTAAGTATCACATATTGTCCTGCTCTCTCTGCTCACTCAGGCTTAAAATACCCATTCTGCTAAAGTAGAATTCTCAAATATTCATCTCAGATGCTTCATTTAGAAAGAAAGTGGAGTTAAGTAAAGGAAAAAAAAAGGAAATACCTCACCTCATCCCTTTTCTCCCTAAGAAAGAGTTGCTCGCTCCAGAGTACCAGTCTTAATTTTCTAACACTCCTGCTGTTATCACCCCATAAAATAAAKTGACACTTGAAGTAAAATCTAATGGCATTTACATGGCAACAGCAAAGAAAAATGGAGCCCTTTTTTTCTTTAGAAATGTTCCAAGATCCCGATTACGGGTGCAGCCTTTCCTCTTAAGAAATACTTCAACTGAGGATTCCTAGACTCAGATTAACTAGAGCTGTTGAACTCTCTTAATGCAAGATCTAACACTTAGACAAGTGTAYCACATGCCTTTCCCAGGCATTTTAGAACATGAAAAAGACAGATTGTTCACTAAGATGACCACACCAAGAGTAAGCCTTTCATGTTTGAACAAAAGAACCTGGAAGAGTAGCTAGAAGAGGTGGAGTCATGCCAGAGGGGTGGCAGCAGGTTGCTGTTGGCTCCTCTGTCACTGAAGAACAGCTTGCTGTGGTGACAGGCTGCTCGGTGAAATGGGTTAGACAGACAYGGGTGGCAGGGGAAGCAGGCAGGGAATAGGTAGCTCTGCAGGCAGATCAACCCTTTAGGCACTCCCTCCTCACCAAGAAATCCGAAATGGTGGGGAAAAAATTGTGGCGCAGTTGACAATGTTTATCTGCTAAGACTTTTCCCGTAACTCAGCCCCTTTAGGAAGACTKTTGGTAAAACAGGCAAAATTTTTCCAGGCACTGGGGCCTGCCTGCATCCAAGACGGGTTCCTTGCAGCCCAGCAGTGGAAGTTTCTCCCCCGACTGGCTGTCAGGCAAAGTCTCCCCGGGGACAGAGCCTCCTGTTTTCTCCGAGCTGCCTCCTGCACATATTAAGGCTTGCTGCACCTGTACAGCCCCTAAGGTAATTTTTCACCCCATGTCAGAAAATGGATTTATAACAAATGTGAGGCATAAATGGAAATTAAATTGGTTTCTCACGTATTTCAAAAGGGCATGGTCAAATAATGAAAATAAAAAACTACTAAGGAGAAGTCTGAAGGCCTGCCAGCCAGAGTGCTGTGGAAAACTTAGCCTGGGAAAGCTCACACGCACTGTGACTGTCACTGCATCATTAGAATGAAATCAGATCTGAAGCCACAGGAATAACTTCAGTAACTCAAGAGCAGGGAAAAAGGGGAGACCAWGACTTCCAGGTTTGGCAGAAGATAAAAAGGAAGGAGATCTAGAGAAAACAGCTTTGAAATGGCAGAGAATGTGTTCACACCTTCAGAAAAGAAGGTGGAACGCCTCTATTTCTCTGCWGACGTTGAGTATCATATCTCATTTATAATAAGATTTTCTATCATGCTACTGGCACTATGGCAACAGTATGGTTTGGAATAAACATTCTGTAAAGTGTCTTAAATTCTCTTCCAAACTCCACAAAATGTTAGTGGTACATTCACAGCACAGTACAGCACCAAAGTGTAAATGCATTTTCAATATGTGCTGTCTATAAAATTAGTATTTAAAAAAAAAAAAATAATAACAAGAGGAGCTTACCTAAATTCCCACATGAAATAAACTATCCCATAAGAGTATTTATCTTTATAAATGCTATTATGAATATACAAAGGGAGGTAATAGACATTTCAGACTTAAGGACAAAAATGAAAACACAAAATGCAGAAAAAATCACCTACATTAAAATAATCTTCACTATATTCTGTTTTGAAAATGAATACTTATGAATTAGCCTAATAGTTAGGCTATGATATCTGGATCACTTCCACTAGACTTTACATCATAATCTGAAGCACTGGAACAAAGATGGGTAATAAATGTATTTTCAAAGTTGCATCATAAACAAACAATAATATTTGATTCTTCAGGAAAATAGGATCTAATATTTGAAGAGCCTAAATATACATAAAAAAAAATTAATGTTATTTAAACATTTAAATCAAATATATCTAATATAATCTAAATTGTACCAAAGATTGCCTTTTAGAGATAACTCAGAGCAGATTTCTTCTTATGACTGTGAAGACTATTTTCTTAAACTTGATTAAAAAAAATATATATATCCAGCAAGCATGCAATATATTTTTTTAATGTTTTCTTACATCTAAGATGAGAAACTGAGAAGTGAATATTGGTGCCCATATCCTATTTTGAAAATCTGYACCAGCATGGAAGGTTCACTTCTCTTGTGCAGACATTTAATCCAAGAACCCTYCTTTTCTGGCAAATGCACTTAAGGAAAAATATTATTGCCAGTCAATCTTTGCAATTCTGAAGGGAATACAGATCAAGTTTTACTGTTTGACAGAGCCATTTAGGGTCAGGAGTGACAATAAGATGATGATCAAGTTCACTCATCTTATGTTTTTTTAAGGGATATATCAACTTCCTCCTAATATACTGCACTTTGTAATGCCTGTCTTTAGACTTAACTGTCTGTATCGAAAGCAGTGACCACGGGAGATTATTACTTATTTCACGCCTGCTGACTGACAAGTGCCTGTTTTCTGGAGAGGCTAACATCTATTAGGGCTCATTTTGTTGTTCAGTGTAAGTTGCATGCTGCTTCTGTCAAAAAAGCAAAGGTTTTGCAGGTTTGCAGATGAGGTCCACCTGAAATAGCCTTCCAGGCAAATAAGTGATAATTATTTGGGTATTCATAAACCCATATCACAAATGTAGATACTGTTTTAATGGCTGAAGGATCAAGGTCACAGGAGAAAAGTCAATAAAACACTAATTTCACAATGAAGTCTTTCTCTCAATCTGTTTTCATTCTGAAGTCCCAAGTTTAAGCATACCTTCCTCATTTGAACATACAAACATGCTACTATCCAACCTTCTTTGGGTGAATGGCACACAAACACAAAAGAAAAACTATGTTCAGGACCTGTACTCTCTCCTTAAAAAGTGCAGATTTTCTGCCCATAAAAATCTGGCGCCCACAAACAAATTACCAACTGAATAGTCTGATACACAACCAAAATAACTATAAAAACTAATAAAAATATTTTAAAATTTCAAATAATATTTTGGCAAAGCTTTTAACACAAATTAAATTATTCCATATCTGCTATGGTTTGATGTGATGTAAATAATTTATGTTTTTATGGAGTTCAGAAAAATCAAAGGAAAAAATCCTACTCTGTCATTTACAGAGGATTTCCTTTAACAAGCGGTGTATTTGTAGCTAATTTCTTGTTTCCAACAGCCTGTAATGAACCTTTTTTTTTTTTTTAATGACACTTCTATAAATTAATTCCCTGAAATGGGATGAGAGGAGAAAGAAAAATTCAGTAAAATCAAAAATTACCAGCCTGTCCACTGACTACTGTACTGCACGTATCATGTCACCAGCATTATACTTAACTGTCCCTACTAGTAAAAAATATTAAATAATCTTGGGAAATTAAAATATGATAATTTCTGAAGTAATCCCCTCGACGTTTTYGAATTGTAAATTTTACATCCCAAAATGTGGCCTTTCAAAAATAATTTTTAAATACATTCAAGGCTGGTGGTCAAATGAATCCTTTAGTATTCACAAGTAACAAGACCTTTGCTATCACCAAAGAAGTTGCAAGTGTTCAGACACATATTTCCCTGGGCTGCTGAAAAACATGACCCTCTGAGCAGTTAAATGTTTTTAAGTCAGTCTCTGTCTTTGTGACAATGTTAATAAATTAGTGTTGGCATTCATGCTGTAGGACATAATCATCTTTGGCGTGATGAGTGGTTGAGCTAGACTGTGCCATATGTCAAAGAATTGCAAGAGCATCAAAATTCTCTCACCCCACCCGCATACAATCACGGTCGTTCGTTTGAGGCAAGAATACAGCTTAATCCTGAAGTTTGGATCTAACTAAACTTTCCTTGTGTCACAGAAGGATGCTTATGAAATACCATCTCACACCTTTTTGCTACCAGGGCTTTTTCATTGTCTTAGTTTAGGATGTTGCTACTACCTTTTTTGTTATTGTTGCTTTATACATGCATAGGTACATTTATATATGTGTAAAACAATCCAAAAATTTTGACCAGTCAGACACACACACTCTGGAGGTTTCTCACCAGATATTTCTTGGATTTCCAGCACTAACATTTTCAACTTGATATCAAAACATAGCACAATTATTTGGATGATCTCTTCCTGATAAAAGAATACAAGATGAAAGACTACTGTTTAAAAACTCATAAATTTAATTCAGAAAGTAATAGCCCTTCTTAGAAATGGTTGTTCCCAGACCTTCCTTTGCCTCCCACCAACTAAGATTAGTCTTAATTTTTTTTCTGGATAAGAGTTTTAAGAGCGATTCTTGAATCACTTCAGACAAACATATCCACACCCCCCTTTCCATCTGCCTGTGAGCAGYGTGAAGGATGTGCAGTGCTGGTGGTTATTGATGGCAGTGGGGGTGGGTGCTGGTCTCTGCTGTTGCATTCCCTGAATCTCCAACACATCACTGAGACAGCTTAGTCTGCTCATGTCTCTCCTCCATGTTTAGAAGGAATGTGTTTGATCTCTGTACCACTGAAGTTAGGAAAACTAAGTTTTGTCACTGCACTGCTAAGATTTCAGTCAGTTCTGGAGATATTTAAATTCTGCCTGCCATCATGTCTCAGAAAGTAGAAGTACCAACAGATCATCAACTAAAATATACTCTGCCTATTCACAAAAGGAAAATGCACAGGGGGAATATGGCATTTGGGAATAAAGCAACTGACAGAAACGGCACTGCAATTTATTGGTCTGCTTTTGTCTCAGGCAAGAAATAATTAGTCTCATTTAATAGGGTTCATTTAACATTATCAGACAAATCACCTCAGCATTTCGAAAACCACAATCTGTGGTATCCTGAAAAAAGGAGAAAATAGATTTTCTATTTCTATATTCTAAATATCAACCCAATTCAATTCTGTCATTTTAGCAAGATGTCGTACTTATATTTTTTTCTGAAATGAGGCTAGAGCAAAGGACCTCCTCATTTTAGGGCAGCAATGAAGATAACAAGCCAAGAATTTGAAAATAGCAATTTCAGACTTACGTCTTTGGGGACATAATTGATAAAGAAAATAAATTTAGATAGCTCCCAGTAACCATGTTATGCAGTCATAGTCTTTCACATGTATTGTCTTATACACTGAGGTTTTCTAAATAGTTACTGCATAAAGAATCACACAAAGTTCTCAAATCTTAATTTGAAATACTTTGTTCTATGTAGGGAAAAGATGACGTTTATAAACAAAAGATTTGATCCAAATATATAAACTGTATTTCAATATTCACGAGACAGATAAAAAATGATCTCTGAAGACACCGTTTCTCCCTTTTTGTTTCTCTTCATGTGAAATCAATCTATTTTTCCCAGACAGGATAATTACTGCATGTTCCTTTTCTTTTTCTTCCAAGTGGAGAAATTGGAATTACTTTCACAGTGAAGAGGCAAAACTCTTCCTGTCACTATGCTTCAAATTATTTTAATTGCTTTTGTTATTTGTTAGTTATTTCAATCAAAACATCCAAACTTCACTTCTCTAAACTGTTAMGTCTGCGGTAGCATAACTTGGGTTCGTAACGCAACTTGGGTTAGTAACGTAAGTATAAATAAATATATTCATCCATATTTGCATAAAATAGGTCTGCAGGTCTTAGTTTTTACTGTAATTACTTGCTAGTTAAAATAGAATTTAAGATGTCCTGATTTCTTCTATTTTTATGGTAATAACTGCTTTGATAATACCAAACACATTATTTATAAGCTTAGTGAATCTGAATGTGAAAGCATTCAGTTCTTCACAAGGCACGGTCATTATCGCTAATCAAAATTGGTATGGAAATACTTCAAAATGCACAAAAATACTTCCCTGACATTTTAAGCCTATCGAAGGAAAACTGTGGCTTCACAATTTTTAGATAAAACTTCCTTCCTGTGATTTTTATTTAGGAATTTTCTATTGTAGAATAGTATCAAATTGCTTCCAAAAAAAAACCCAGTTAATGTAGTATCAACTATTTCTCCCTAATGTGAAATGAAACACTCAGCTTTTGAGAAAAAAAGAATAATGCCAGCATTAATATTGCCCTCACTCTTGAATATTTCTCATTAGTTCCTTTCTGGTCAATTTTATACAGTAGATTCATAAAATCACAGAATAATTTAGGTTGGAAAGCCCCTTAAAATCATTAAATCCAACCATTAACCCAGCACAGCCATGTCCACCACTAAAACATGTTCTTGAAAGTGCGGCACCTACAGGTCTTGTCAATCCCACTAGGAATGGTGACTCTACCATTTCCCTGGGCAGTTCCAGTGCTTGATAACTCTTCTGATGAAAAATGTTTTCTAATATTAAATTAGAGGTTTAATTAAACCTCCCCTGGGGCAAGCTGAAACCATTTTTTCTCATCTGAGGATGAGACAGAGAGGAGAYTGAACCCCACCTGGCTACACCCTCCTTTCAGGGAGTTGTAAGAGAGCACTAAGGTCCCTCCTGAGCCTCCTTTTCTCCAGACTAAACACCCCCATCTTCCTCATCTGCTCCTGATCGGACTTGTGCTCCAGACCCTCCTCCAGCTCCAGTGCCCTTCTGTGTATGGGTTCCACATCAATGTCTTTCTATCCCAAAACTTATCACAGCATTTGAGGTGCAGCTTCATCATTGCCCAGTACAGGGGGATGGTTACTGCCCAGTCTTTCAAGCCACAATGCAGGTAGCCTTCTTGGTCACCAGGGATCATGTTCAGCTGTTGATGACCATCACCCCAGGTCTTTTTCCCCAGGGCAGCTTTGCAGCCTTTCTATCCCCAGCCAGTAGCACTGCYTRGGGTTGTTGGGTTGTCGTTGTCCTGATTCAAGTGCAGGAGCCACCTCTTGGCCTTGTTGAACCCCTGGCCACTGTCCTCAGACTATTGATCCAGCCTATTCTGATCCTTGTGCAGACCCTTCCTGCCCTCCAGCAAATCAACACTTCTGCCTAGGGCTAGGTGTCATCTGCAACTGACTGAGGGTGCACTTGACCCCCTCATCCAAATCACTGATAAAAATATGAAACAGGGTTTTTCCCAATATTGAGCTCTGGGGGCACCATTTGTGACTGGCAGCCAACTGGATTTATTTCCCTTCACCACCACTCTGGGCCTGGACATCCAGACACTTTTTAATTCAGTGAAAAATATACCTGTCCAAGCCATGAGCAGCCAGTTTGTCCAGGAGAATGCTGTGGGAAATGGTGTCAAAGGCTTTTTTACTAGGTAATACAACAGTCCAGGTAAAACAGCATCCTCATCCTTTCCTTCATTTACTAACCAGGTCACCTTGTCATAGAAGGCCATTGGATTGGTCAGGCAGGACCTGTCTTTCACAAACAGTGCTGGCTGGGTCTGATCTGCTGTTTGTCCTGAACATGCTGTGCGATTGCACTCAAGATGATCTGCTCCATGACCTTTCCCAGCACTGAGGTCAGGCTGACAGCCCTCTAGCTCCCCACAACTTCTTTCCAGCTTGTTGAGATGGGCTTGCCGTTTACTACCACCAGTCTTCTGCGACTTCCCTGGTTAGACAGGACTGCTGGTAGATGACTGAAGGTGGCTCAGTGAGCTCTTCTACTAGCTCCCTCAGAACCCTTGGTTGGATCCCACCCAGCCCCTGAGGCTTGTGTGTCTCTAGGTAGTGTAGCAGATCACTGACCTTTTCCACTTGGATGACATGGCTCCATTCTGCTCCCCATACCTTTCTTCCAGCTCCTGTGGCAGAGTACTCAGGAGATAACCAGTTTTACTATTAAAGGCTGACATAAAGAAGATGTTAAGAGACACAGCAGACCTCCCATCYTTTTTCACTATGTTTCCCCTGTCTCCAATAAAAGATGGAGATTGTCCTTAACCCTTCCTTTGTGATTGATGCATTTTTTATTGTATTTTATGGCAGTAGTCAAATTAGGTTCTACTTGAGCTTTGGCTCTTTGGATTGTACTCTTCCCTGCATACTCTCCTGATTTCATTGCAGGGCTGCTGAGTTGCCTGACCCTTATTCCAGAGTCTTAACTATTTTTTTCTGTTGAGTTCCAGCCAAAGTTCTCTATGCATGTGACTCATCTTTTGACAYATGGGAATTGCCATTTCTTGAGCCTATAAGATTTCCTTCCTGAAAAATATAATGATACTCTTAATATCATAATAATTATGACGTGGTGGTAGAAGTAGGAAGAATTTAATAGACAGATACCATTGTCTCTTATTCCAAATTATTGGTTTTTTGATTYTGAAGGCAGAATTAGGGAGTTATTTTAAAAACATGGGCTTCTTTTAGTTATCACTCTCTGTCTTCTAGTCTGCTTCCTGTGCCAGAGGAAGCATTACCAGTCAGATATTAAAGGACTATATATTGCACCTGAAGTTCAGACATCTGAGTTATTAAATTAGAAGGAATGAAAATATTTAACAAAAATAAGAGTTGAAACAACAGGTTTGTTTAGAATTCCTGCCTCCTTTGTGAAGTAGATATGTACTGGTTTTACTTGATCTGTAAAGTGGTATGTAAAGTAATTTTTTCCTGAGCTTTTCATACCACCACTATAATCAATACTGCTCAATCAGCAGTGCCACAAGTGACATTGCATGAGCATCAAAGAATTTGCACCAACCTCAGTCTGTGTACATAGAGCAGATGCTCAGCAATGCATATAAAAGTAAGAAAAAACCTCTCAACCTCTATGAAGCCCAGAACCCTAGATATTGGCTCGTTGTCTTTTCTTGGATTTCTTATTTTTAGAAAAATCTACATTACTGTGCTTCTTCAGGTGAGAGTTGATTAGGGTTCAGGGGTTTTTTTCTTGTATATTTTTTTTACACTTTGAAATAATCTTTTAAGAGAACCATCTATTTSACCACTAAAGATCRTATATAGAAGACTTGCAAATAACAYCAGTTTGAAAACTCATAGCTGAAGTACATATGCTGAAAATTCCTTTCRTATGAGTAAGTTTAACGTGGATATTTTCACACAAATGAAAGGATCCCACCACCTGTTACTGCAACTGCTGTTAGTTACCAACTAACTACTAACTACTCCATTTGTCTTCAAAGGAACGCTGAACTAATAATATATATATATATATATAATATATATATATATATACTCTCAGTAGATTCCTTCAAAGGATACTGAACAGGTTAACAGAATCATAGGATATAAACATATTCACAAAAAGAAAATTCTTTTTCTTTAACAGGTATGATGTGGCCTATTTAAGTACTTGCTTGCATACAACCTAAGAGAAGAATTTTCAGCTACTATGCCAGGCCATAAGTGTATAGCAGTAAGCTACTGTTTGTGAAGTTTAGTGTGCTTGCTCAGAGATTGGAAAGAGCCTGCTACCTGTTTAAGCAGAAAACCAAAATAATACGRAGTCTTCTGTASCTGATTAGTTAACCAGAAAGTTTTMAAAAAATACAGAGATTTGATTTGTATTATCTTTYTCAAAGGAAGCTGAAAGAAAATTATAATACTGCAATGGCAGCATTGTTCTAGGAGGGGAAAACAAAAAACAGTTCTTGAATAGAAGTGGGATCTCTATTTTTTTTTACTCACATGCATGTTCCTACTAAACTAATAAAAAAATAGTATAAAAATGGTTTTATTTACTGTAACTCATTAGTTTGCTATAAATTGTGTGAAGTTGTGTGTTTTATGATTTATTTTTTTATTATTTTTAATGAATGTTTCCTTTCTTCAAGCATTAAGGGCTTCTGTGGTTTAGAATTCCACCCATATTACTATCACTTGTATCAAGTCAGGACATATATAGCAAGCAATGTCTCATTATAACTCTGTTTCTGGATGATTTATTAATGGCTGACATAAATGTGGCAGAAATACATTAAGGATTTTTTTTTCTTTTACTTGAATTTGAGAAGTAGAAATAAGAGACAAGCTTTAGAAACTGCTCACACTTCAMAAATCAAAAGTATTTTCTGAAGACAGACCCATGTGTTCCTAAGGCACTGGTTTCCATGAAAGCTAAACCACTTTTCCCATTCAGAATAAGTCTTAGAAGCTGAAGGAAATATACTGAGGCTTAAATTTCAAAATAAAATCCAGATTTTGTGGAGACATGTAACTACTTAATTATGCATCTGTAGATTTTATGTTATTCCTTTACACAATTAGAAGTGCTTGCCCATTTCTTGAGCTTTGAATGGATTCAAGGACTTAACCTTAAGGACCTTAGCCAAAACTGAATATAAGCTATATATATGAATATAAGATATTTGTGATGAACACAATACTTAACTTAGAATTTCATTTTCATTTGCATGATATTTTATTGTGTCATATGGAACTTCCTATACTGAAACCAGAAAGTTTTGACGAAYTTCAAATTAGGCAGCTACATTGTACTGGTCATTATTACTTTTAAAAAAACCCCAAAATCAAACAAGCAGGGAAACACCACTTTCTTGCTCGTCAGACAACAGAACACTAGGAAAGAGCCATCCAAGAGCTGCCCTAATACACGCTGTGCATGTGCTTAACCACACAGTCTCTCCTAGACTGTCATTAGCACACACTCCTCGCAACATTAGGAATTAATTGGATGCTAAGCATTTTAATCATTAATAAATTCATTCAGTCCGTTACATCCATTAGGTTGCAGGAATATAATTATTCCAAGCCTTTTTTGTCTAGTTACTTGTACCTATCAAATATCCAAGTTAGACATTTAAGAATAATCACTACCAGTCACATGTATATATCACTGTGTATGTGAACATGTGACAGTTTAACTAGAACTCATTAAGTGATTACTAACTAATTTCAAAACCAGTGACAGACAAGAATGGGGAGAAATAATACAGTCAACCAATTTCTGCAATTATTAGCAAGTAGAAATTACTTAAAGGAAGAAAAATACTCTTGGATATATGATAATGACAATGCTTTTCCGATTTAGGAGGTGTCCTCAAGTCCAAAAACAGAAAAGGGCATCTCCTTAATGGTAAACCATATTAAAGCATTTAAATGACATACAAAAYGCATAAAGAAATTCAGATACCTGTTCAGGTTGAGAACATTTCTTACCCTCATGTTTCCTTTTGTTTTCTTGGATATCTATCCATCTATCCATTGTGATGGTGCAATTTGCCAGCACTAATACACTGGAACCAGCTGGAACAAGTAATTGATGTCTTTTCAAGATTCAGATGCATAAAGAGACCTTTAGGGAATGGTGAAGTGGTTGGTTTATTTTATAAGGTGGYCCAAGAACACATTATTGCCACCTCTGACCTTTACATGAGACGGTTTGAAGAAGGAAAAAACTACTTCCTATGTTTTCCTTTCACTGCAATATCTCATTTTGACCTTTCAGCAGTCCTGTCATAGTAGGAAGATCTGGGGAAGACTAAGCTAAGGACATAATCCATACCATTTCTTTCAATAAGCAGCAMGAACAATCCATTAACAAAATTAGACAGCAAGAACAATAAAGGAGAGCACAGTATCACAGACTTGAAATAGATTTTGTTTCCTGTTTGGCAGGATTATGTTCTATCTTTGGCCCAAGGCTTCTGAGGCATTACAGACACAGGAAGCAGAGGCCTACTCATCATGGGGCTTCTTTCTTGATTTATCCTTTCTGAGCACCTCAGCTTCAATACAGAAGCTAAATTATCATTTTCCAGTTTCAGTCAAGCCTATAATTTAGGGCTTAGATTTAGGAGACATGAAGTCCTAACTCCTAAACTCTTACTATAATGCACCTACTATAAATTAAATACACGTAAGTCCTAAGTTTTAGCGCAGTGAGTTATCCTTGGAGACACTCAAAACCATATGTACCCTTAGCAACCTGCACTCGATAATCATGCTTGAAGAGCAGAATTGGGCTTGATAATCTTCAGCTGTTCTGACAAAAATCAACCACTCTGAATTTACTTACCCCTTCTTAGAGCAAGCAAAAASTTTCAACAATCCCAATAAAACCAGTGCACAAACACCCAGCCCTGCCCTTTCTGTCTAAAACATGACATGCAAGATGAGGTGAACCAGTGACCATTCCTTGTCCCTGCTTCTGAACCTGTTGCTTGGACAGCATCGCATCCARGTTTGCTTCCCAGTGATGTGGCATCACTCACCCTGTGGGGGAAGGTCACAGCACAGAACACAAATGTAGTATTTGTTGTCTTGTAATTTATTTAAWTATGTTTATAAAGATAATCCTTTACCTGTAATGCTTGAGTCTGCAGAAAGAGCGCAAGGTGAAGAAAAAATCAGAAAGCAGTATTCTTTTCACAGCAATGGGGAAGAAGGGCTTGATTCTAATGCTGGATTGATTTTTGCTAATTCGGCATCAATACTGTCATGCATAAACACCAATAACATGCACTAYCATTAACCAACTGGCAATGAAGGAACAGTTGTCCCTTCTTCCTTTCTTCCCATACCTAAAGAGGACAGAATGGCTTTTTATATCTTCCATTTTCTCTGTGCTTCCATGAAAAGATGCACTATTTTACATATTTGTTATTTTCTTTGTTTTTCCCTAGGGACCCTTTGGAGCATCTTGAGCTTGTTCTCTTTAATTTACCAGTAATTTGTCATTTTTGTTTTGCATTTGCACCCTTGGTGTCTCTGACATTGTCCTGCACTTGTGCTTTCAAGGCTTTTGCTACCATGCAGTGCCTTTGCTCTCAGCAGAGAGAGGTGAACTCTGAATTTGGCAAATATCTCCTCCAATTTATGACTTGTTTTAGTTGACAAGGTGTTGTTTGGTCACAGACTGGATTCAATGACTTTGCAGGTCTTTTCCAATCTTAATGATTCTACAATCCTGTGAATGCAAGGCATATTTCCTAAAGCATCTGAGCAATGGAAGYTCATCATTTCTAAGAGCAAGAACAGAAAGAAGGGAGAGAACTCCACTCTGCTATGAAATCCACTCTTCTTTTTTATGCTGTTGTAATTACAGTGAGATAGCAGTGCCAAGTACTAACTCCCCTATTACTGAGAACCTCTCCATTGCCTAAGAGGTTGTTGAAGGATTTTTCTTTTTTTCTTTTTTTTTCTCTCAGGGAATTTTCTCCCATTTGTTGCCTAAGAGATGGGAACAACCAATACTTAAGAAACAGGATGTAGCTGAGAGGAGGAGAAGGGGGAAGGGTGCAGTTGGCCACCCTCCTAGCTGAGAGGCTTTCTCTTGGGAAGTGCAGAGATATTGCCAGATTTTGGCTGGGGTGTGAGGGGCTGGGCTTGGCTCTCACTCTCAGGACCAGAGGGGAATGGTTGAGTTGCTGCTACGGGGAGAATCCACTGCCTCCATGGAGTTCTGTCCTTCACTGCTTCTCCTAGGGTGGGTGAGCCTTTGCTGTTCAAAGTGGCCATTGAACTGGGACCTTTTTTCCAACACCAGATCTCACTGGAAAGCACCCTCACCATCCACTCCAGTGCTTCAGGGGAAAACCTGGGACCCTGATCCCCTCCCCCTCCCTGCTGCTGCACAGCCCTCCTGTTGTTTTTGCTGCTGCTTCAGGTTTTTCATTACATTATAACCCAACATCCCATGCCCACTGGGACACCCCCACGGTTCCTGCTACAGAGTTTCTGCTACAGAGTTTCTGCTACATTTTCTTTATTACCCCAGGTTTGCCTGCTTCTGCCATTCCATCCACTGTTCCGAGGTTCCTACTACAGCCCTTCTTTACCATCCAGAAGGGCACCGGGATCGGCTGCCTGACACGAGTTTGTAATGGAATACCCTTTTCTCTCTCTTGCCCAGCCACCCACCCACCATTACCACATGGAGGGACAGCTGAGCTCACGCCACAGCGCCCTCTGCAGCCATGGGGGAATCATCACACCTGCCTGCCTGGCCAGGAGCCAACACCGCCCCTGCTGGCTGTGACCTGAACTACACTGAGGGGGAAAGTGCTCCACAGCCCAGAGAAGGCTGTTATTGGGTTTCTGGTTTTTGTTTGTTGTTGTTGTTTATTTGCCTTGTCATACATATATATATATATAAGTAAAGAACTGTTTGTTATTCCTTTTCCCATACATTTGTCTGAAAGATCAGTAATTTCAAAGTTACAATAATTTGGAGGGAAGGAGGTCACATTTTCCATTCCAACGGAGATTTCTGTCTTCCTTGGCAGACACCTGTCCTTTAAACCAGGGCACCAGTGTCTGCATTAAATACTACCTCAGTTCACCAGAGAGATCACAGTGATTCTGGCAGACTCTAGAGCCAAGACAAAGAGAATCACTATCTGAATATAAAACCTCTGATTGTTTCACACTTGGGTCAGATTTTACTTCTAATCCAGATTTTAAATGTGATATAAATGTTCCTATTAGTGCACAAAGCATGTTCTTCTCTGATCCACATTTAATTGAATCATGTAAGCCATGTAAAAATGACACATGATTTATCACATTTTATAGAATAGCCTGAGTTGGAAAGTGCTTAAAGATCATCTAGTTTCAATCCCCATGCTATGGGCAGGGACACCTTCCACKAGACCAGGTTGCTCAGAGGTTCATCCCATCTGGCCTTGAACACTTCCAGGGATGGGGCATCCACAAATTCTCTGGGCAACCTCTGCAAGGGCCTTATCACCCTCACTTTAAGAATTTTTTCCTAATCTCTAATCTAAACCTACTTTCTTTCAGTTTGAAGCCATTTCCCCTTGTTCTGTCACTCCAGAAAATAGTCTCTCTCCRTCTTTCTTGTGGGCTCCCTTCAGGTACTGRAAGGCCCCAATTAGATCACCCCAAAGCCTTCCCTTTTCCAAGAGGAACAATTCCAGTTCTCTCAGCTTTTCTATTTTATTTTTCCCTCTCATTTGAGACTCACTCTCACAAGATCAAACCTCACACCACTAACCTGCCTAGTTAGTAAATGCTGTACYACAGAAGCATGAAAGTAATCTCTGATTCTCAGCTCTGCAGGCAGTGAATATTTGTGAAAACAGTGAACCAGAACTCACCTTGTAGAGACCCTTGCAGAACAAACTGCYTCAGGATCAGAAGCAGGCTCTGCTAATTACCTTCTGTGACCTCTACACACTTCAGAGGTCACACCACCAAGCTCCATTTTATGCGTGCTGCTATGGAAAGACAGGCCCATAGTATATTTTTAATGCCATGTATCAAGTCTCATGTATTAAGAAGAGATGAGCTTTCTGCTTACAGTCTCCTTAGGAGCAAAATGTAGAAGTGTGATTCCTATTTAGTACACCATTAAAAATAGCCAACTGCCTAGCAATTCCTTTTCATAACAACAATAGCATAATCGATAGTAATCTAGTCAATGTTTTCGCTTGCATTCCTTACCTGGATATCTTTATGTACAAAACTATTATTATTTACTTTAACTTCTCTGCTTTCCKTAAATTAGGGTGTTTCACAGAGGGTCTTGAGAAAAATAATATTCTTTGCTTAAAAAATCTACGATTCATAAATAATTATTGTAAAATCAGATTTGTCACAATGAGTGCATTATAGATCAAAAACTACCATTACGCAATATCTCAGCCTATGCATCTGGCAAGTTAACATTGTACTCCATACACTATAAAACAGATCATGATGTAAAAGTGTAATTATGTTATTGGTGGGAGAAGACTACAGACTCTGGAAGAACTTTGACTTAACCCTGAAAATAATTCTTTTGCTTATTTCTCAGAAAGGAGATTCTACTTACTCCGAAATTAAAAATACATTTCTGTTGACTTCAGTGGTCAGGGTACCAAGTGCTAATAAAATAAAAAAATCAATATAATATATCGCYTATGTTTTTAGCTCAGAATCTTCTTTTTTCTTAGCTTTAGAAAAAATCTGATCTGATTTGAAGTCAGAAGAACAACTCACTGCAATGCATCATGTACCTTTTGTTGCTCAGAAACTGCACCACACACTCAATTTCCCATTTTTATGAGATACAAGAGCACACACATTGTTGAAAACAAGCACATTCCTGTGCCAGATACTGTATAACACTATGAAACCAACCTAAACTCAGTTACCCAAACAGATTTTTTGAATGAGAGAGTCTGGATAGAGTTGGGCACCTAAAGCAGTTGAGACACAAGTGAATACAGACTAAAGTAAAGTAACTGAATAAATTAGTCAGAATAAAGCACTGTAAACCTACTGATAGCAAAGAGAATATGAACACCAGATGTATAAAAGCTGAATTCCTGTGTAACTTGAATTGTCTTATGCTTAGTCATAAATTCTGAATGTCTTCCTAGCTCTATTTATCACTAAACTGAACAGGTTCAGATGTTGTTATGAATGCTTGATATAGAAAGGACAAAGCTTTTTGTTTTATTTAATGAATTTAATATTTCTTAAAATAGATATCACAAAGTTAGTAAAGTCTACTAATCTGACGATGGAGTAATCTTACTATGGATAAGTCTTTGACTTTCTCTCCAAATACAACTATAACAAGAGACTTTATGGGTAATGTATCCTCKAGTTAGCACATAGTTTTGGTATGTTCTACAGTAATATATATGAAAATTCTCAAGGATWTTTAAAACAGAAATAGGTCATTATTCTGGGTTGTAAAAAACACCTGTTTCATCTCTTCTTTACCCCCTTTTTTAAAAAATTGTTATCAAATACTCTGATTTTCTACTAAGATTCCGATGCTTATAACTCATGGAGCTTGCATACTACTAAGGCACTTTAATAACATGTTACATTATAAACATGAAATCTAAACATCTTATGTGTTCATACATCCATGTAATCAATATATATAATAGTGATTTAGCAATGTACTATGGATTAACAGAAAGCAATATAAGAAATATGATGATAATAATAAAGGATAGTTTATTCCTTAATCCAGTTTACGATGGAGCAGAAACTTGCTTCRATGATTTTAAGAAAAGCTTCCCTCTCTCCAGGAAGACATAAATCAGTTCCAACTAACTTAAAAGAAATGTCTGTCCTTCTCATTGTCCTGGTTGACATGTGAMGAAAACACCATAATTCCAGCTTCATTTATTGTAAAGCATGCAGGGAATAGTAACAAGAGGTGTGCAACATGTTAAAGTCACTCACAGAAGCACCAAGGTGAGCTGGGACACTCCCTGCATTGGGCAAAACTAACAGAATGACTCCATTAAATCCAGATAGACACATGGAAACATATGCTCACGTATGCAGGTRTGGATGCATGCATATGCCCAGTTTGGGCAGAGATCATTTGCATCAGCAAGTCTCATATTTCATCATCACAGACAGTTACTTACAATGTCTGGACTGCAGTCTAAGAGGAACCTGTGTAATCTGTATTTTTGGTCTTCCCTATGGTCTCTTTCTTAGGAWTATATAGCATTTTTCTTAGGAAAGGACAGCAGAGTGGTTTCCATCAGGTMCTCAGGCTTTGTGATTCATCACCCTTTTAAGGTGAGGTTGGTACAGGAGCTCTGACAGTTGTTAGTGGGAAGTGGAGTTTAGGGCTTGTGATACAGATTGAACAGGTTCTCCATGTTACCTATAAGACACAAAGTGTCTGAGGAAAAAAAATCATTCACATATTTTTCTTAGTATCAATCTGCTTTGAACATCTGGAAATTTCACTGTTTAAGGAGTTCAGGTCAGRGTAGTTACTTGTGATGCTGTGTTCATCACAAGTTTTCATGACAACTAAGGAAGATGGAAGCAGTACAGAGAAAAAGATTCACTAGATTATTACTGTTACATCTCTAGTACATTCTATAGAACACTGATAATTCACCAGTCAAAAGAARGCTTCATCCTATGTTGAAAGTATCAAAATCTGCATCAGAGATATGTGTGGTATAAGAAGGAAGGATGACTATGGTGAAATTCTTTGATACCTTATCTTAAACTTGGTTTGRACAAAACCCAGTAGGTATCATTTTTCCTCCCAATAGCTTAGAACCACAGCCATATTCAATATCCAAACCCATGCATTTCCTATTCAGTGGATGAAGTGAAGCTGGCATTGTTAGTAGATGAGCAGCAATGTTTCCCAAATTGTTCACCCCTCCTAGCCAAGATGTGACATTGTCCTCACCTCACAATGTACATAAATCCAGAATATCCTCAGATGTAGACACTGGAAACAGTTGAAGCTATCACATAAAAAGGAAAATCAAGGGTGGGGGGGTGGGGAAATGAGGTTGGAAATGGGGTGTGGCATGGCGTGCATTTTATATGATTGAAAATATGGTTTATGGACTCTGTGCATGAACTAAAACACATTTCATTTATTCATAAATCTCCCTGTTACAAAACACAATTATGAGCTCATCTTGCCTCTTTAACCTACCATTGTAATTCTTTGAAAGTGCCTTCACATAATGGCGGGTTTTCAGTTTGCTGTGATTGTAAACATGTTGAATTGAGTTTCTGTCGAGAGATAGAAAGAATGAGTCCACTTTAGTCTTGAACTACGTGAGTATTGGTTTCAGAAGAAACACTGAAGGAGGGAGAAGGGATAATTTTATAGAGAATAAGAGAAGCTAGGTTAAAAAAATAGGCTGGTTACACCTTGATATTTGGAAAAGCAAAAATGTCTTCCTGATTTCTTAAGCTTTCAGTTAGAAGAATAATGAAATCAATAATGCTATTTCTCTATTTAATAAGAAATAAAATTTATTTTTGATTTTTTTCCACTCTCCATATAACACTAAAAATTAATTCCATATAATGTAAGAAATGAAGCTCATTTTTTCCTATCCAATGAACATGCATAACATGAGGTTTAAGAATATCTAGGCTGACGCATGCAGGTGTTTTTTACAATTTCTTAGGTACTCAAAAGCCCTTGACTTCTCTGCTTTTGTTTTTATTCTACCCATTACCTACGTATTTTTTTTTTCTCTAAACACTTTAACACTAGTTTAGAAAGCACATAGCTGACCTGTTTCAAATTTGCAACCACTATRTTTCAAGAAATATACACAATGCTAAATTAGTTTTACTTTTAATGATTCAGTCTTTCCTAGATCTCTCTTCTCTCCATTTTTCTACAAGTTCTTGTGACAAAGTAGAGCAAGAGTCTTCTAAAATGTTACGCTTGCAACTGAACTAGTCAATCCCACTGATTTTATTCTCATCCAGGCATACACTTTAAAAGAAGGAGAATGTGTACATGAAAAAGAAACCCCCAAGTATTACCAGTATTCAGTGTTTAGGCTTCAGACTTGCACTCAGAATAAACCACAGCATGGTATCATGAAGTTAAATGTAACTACATGGACAAGAAAATAAAATTGCATTTGTATCATAATTGAAAATCAAGATGGTACAACGAGAATGTCATTCTGCATATTTGTCAAACTTGATCATTTTAAAAAAGGATATCAGTTTTAACATGTTCATGTGCATATATATTTTATATAAAATGCTTTAAAATTATACTTTTTGAAAAACAATCATCTTATTTCAGAAAATATTTGAAGCATGGTGATAATGCTTTTTACAGAAATGCTGCTTTTACTGTAGGGAGAGGAAAACATTTCAAACTTTCTGAAATGGTGCAGAACACAGAAGTACTCCATTACCTTCCTACAAGGTATTGCATGATAAGCTCTGGTCAGCAAAAGGCACTTCAGTACTCCTGGCTTATGGAGTACTGGCTTCCAAATTGGCTCATAAATCATCTCCTGGGGACACACTTAGAATAGTTCAGACAAGGTGCTGAAGTGTGAGGCAGTCATTAAAACTGAATCAATTTCCCAGAGAACTGGTATACAGAGAACCAGAAACTATTCAGTTTTCTTTTATCATGAAATCACTCAATTTACATTAAAGTAAAAGCTTGAGGTTTTGTTTACAGTATCCAAAACCAGAAAACTGGCATGTGCTTATCTAYACCGTAGCTCAAAAAGGAAAAACGGCTGTGTTTAACAGGTTTACTCTGCGTTCAATGTGAAGTGTCTAAGCCTGGACTTATTTGACTTCCTGTAGAAGGCTTTCCTGAAACACTGTTTGAGAAAAAAAAAAATCCCATTCATTGTTTCAGCAGCCCTCTTGTCAGAGAGTAGAAATGGGCCAAGACACAGACTTCTTGTGCATCACAGCATGAAAAGGTTTATTCCTGGTTTATTCCTCTTTACAGCTCAGCCATCCTGACTCCAACTATTCACTGACTCCGGCTGCAGCAAGCTCCTACTGTAGRTTTCCCTTGCAGCCTCTCACTGCTGGTTATTTCCTGCTAAACTRTGACTATATGTATTAGTTTGCAGACTCTGAMTGCAGGCTTTTACCTAGCTAGATGACTGCAGACTCAGACTGACATCACAGCAGTGATTCTCTTTCCTCAGRATCCTTCTTCTTCATAATTCTCACTAGCTAACCCAYTCCCTTTCATCACAYTTAWCTTTATGGGATATATCTGCTTCTCATCAGAGGCCAGACTGAATTGGCTAATTAACACAGCTGTTTCGTCTCAGGGGCAAGGTCACCTGTATTCCCTTCTACAATTCATCATCAATAGTGTTTACTTTTTGGATACACTAGCTTTGACAGTTAACTTCCTTTTAGTATTTTGTATAGGGTTTAGACTGTTTTAATCTTTCCCTCACTTCGTATAAAATAAATTATACAAAACCAAACTCACTGAGAAAATAGTCCACACTTTCTCTAACTTACACAGTAAACAAATCCCATGGTGATGCAAATATTTATCAGAGTGTTATCTGYACACCACTGAACTCATGCAGCTGCTTTCAGCAACACAAGCACAGGTCTCTCATCATTCCCTATAAAAAGATCATCTCCTTCCAACCCCTGTGCCATGGGCAGGGACACCTTCCACCAAACCAGGTTGCCCAGAGCCCCATCCAACCTGGCCTTGAACATTTCCAGGGATGGGGCAGCCACAGTTTCTCTGGGTAATCTGTGCCAGGCCTTATCACCTCAAAGGAAAGAACTTTTCCTAACCTCTAATCTAAACATATTCTCTCTGTAAGTCTGAAGCCATTCCCCCATATCCTGTCACACCAGCCCCTTGTAAATAGTGTCTCCCCACCTTTCTTGTATGTTCCCTTTAGGTTCTGGAAGGCCCCAATTGGGTCACCCTAAAGCCTTCTCCAGGCTGAACAGGCCCACTTCTCTCAGCCTTTCCTCCCAGCAGAGCTGCTCCATCCCTCTGATCACCTTGGTGCCTCCTGTGGCCTGGCTCCAGCAGGTCCCTGTCCTTGCTGTGCTGGGAGCCCAGAGCTGGATGCAGCCCTGCAGGTGGGGTCTCAGCAGAGCAGGGCAGAGTCCCCTCCCTCAACTTTGGAAGAACCAAAGTGGCAGTCATAATGAACAGACAATCCCCTGTATTCTCTGTGGATGAGACATTAATCTTTCCAGAGGTGCTGTGCCTTACTGGCGCTTTGGGCATTGYGTGAATCTTTACATTGCTTTGAGTTTTACTGATGCCATAGGAGCAGCAATGGGGGGATTATTTCYGCCCACAAAAAATGCTTAATTGCTCTTTCTGCTGATGAACTCTTACATTTTTAACACCAACACATAATCTCAAGTGAAAAAAAGAAGTGTAGGTATGAAAACCCATGTATCTGTAAAAGTGCTGTATAAAAACTGTTTTCATCCTAAAATGAACTATTCCTTCATCTATATGAAATGAACACAACCGTGACACAAATAGCAATAAGTTGTTTTATTCCCCAAACATAATTTTTTTTCTGTTTAGGAAACCTTTCTGGTTCATTTATTTGCTACTTTGTGGCTTTTGTCATCCAGTGGACACCATTGAAAACAAGGATGGATTTTTATAAATTTCAACATGACCTGGGCACCCTGGGTACAAATTTACAACATTTTAAAGCATGATGTGAATTATTTCTGTTAACATTTATGTATTTATTGTTCGACAAGGAAACTATGTTACTATAAAAAAATAAAGCTTTTCAAAGAAAATAGGTATATGTGAACTCACTGGGAGGTCAAGGCTGTGTTTGTTAYATGTATGAAGCATAGGAATGTCAGTAGTTTTTTACATAACAGTATCAGTATTACATACTACATGCATAAAGTTCTAATTGTTTTTTAATTCTAGAACTCAAAATTAAAAGTTACAGATGAGTTTTTATCAGCTATTGTGAAAATGTGTATAAATTTCATCTTACCACAAGACTTTATTCTAGTATTTCACAGTAGATTTTAATACATTTTTTGAGGATTTATTAATGTTATAGATRCATTATAAAACAAGTATCAGACAAAAGTCAATCTTTTAAAAGTAGTTATGATAGTACAAGATCCTTTGGACTTGTAGGAACCAGAGCAGACCATACCTGCGTTACCTACCTGACATTGTGCCAACAGAAGACTCATCCTGCATATAATGTAAAATGAGGTCAGAATTTAAATTAAAAGCCCACCCTCAAGAAAGCCATCCCCTTCTGATGTTGTGACATTTATGTGCTTAAAGGCTATAACGCTGTAAGTGAATGAAGCTACCTAAAGAAGAAAAGAACGGCATTATCATCAAAACTTATGATACTCATTAAGTCTTTTGATGAGCATAGGTGAATTTAATTGCTCTTTAGAAGATAAATCGTAAAACCTGCATACAAAATTAACAAGATCACCTCAAGATACTGGTGGCTCCTCATTGACATCCCTGATAATAAAATGGTCTTCATATATCACCTGGGATTCATCACTTTTGAGAAATGCATTTACCATCTGTGCTCATCCCAGACTACCTCTGATAGAATGTCTGACTTCATAAACTTTTCTTGGGTAAACAACTCCCCTAAACCAAGACAACAACTCTTGTATTTCTCCAGATAAGTGAACAGATTCACTGCACCATTTTTCTAACACAGATCTAGTAAAAGTAGTCRGCTACAAATCACTTAGATTCATAGACAAGTTCTTCAGTTTGCTTTATGAAATCAAAAAAGATACCAATAGTTTCTTAATTTGCTGAGATAAAGTATCATTCAGCCCTATCTCCATTTTTCATCCATTTCTGAGGTACATATTCCTTGTCTGACATCCTCTCTTACAATCGTCAGCTCCAATCATCTGAATGGCTGAACACTTAAACATCTCTAAGCAGAAAGCAATAGCAGTGCAAAGGATATGAGTTTACCTTACTTGTTGCAGTATGCATTTTGGGTTTTCTAATGTTCTGTATGTTTTGTTACATGTTTGTAATGGTTTGTTCCTGCACCCCCATCCCCAAACCCCCCRATGGTGTTTCCCTTGAAATCACCTTGTCAATCCCCTTGTAAGATCTGGAAGATTCTGGGGAGAAAGCCCTAGGATTGGGCAAGGTACCCTGGTACCACCTTCTTTCATTGTTCTGTTAAGTTTCCCTGTTCTGGGTCACACCCTCCCTCCCCTTCAATTGGTTCTAAGTTCTCCCCTGCTCAGTGTACGCCCCCTGTACTTAAGGTGAGGACAAAGGGGCCTGTGAGGCACTCTTCTGCTCATGGGCAGGTAACCGGATGGAATAAAGCCTGGTGAAACCCAAGCAAGAGTCCACTCTTTCTTCCACGCCATCRCCACACTTCAGCCTGAGGTCCAGACCCACCAAACCTTCCTTATATAGTTGCCAGAGAGCGAGCTAGCCGGTGAAGCAGCTCCGGGATGCAGCTATACTTAATAATGTACTTCATGAAAACTTGGATAGTTTTTTTTTAATAAAAATAGGGAATCTAGAAAAAAAACCCCAAATGTTATAATGATTTGCCCTGTTTCTYCAACTTTCCAAGAAAACCAGGTTGAACGGGGCTCTGAGCAACCTGGTGTAGTGAAAGGTGTCCCTGTTCACACCATGGAGGGGAGCTAGATAATCTCTAAGATCCTTTCTAAAAGAAACCATTACTTTAGTCTATGATTCCTAGATTCTGGAGMTTTCACAGTATCTTGACAGAAGGTCAGAGCCCCTCCTTACTGCTTTTCAATTCTGATAAAGGCATCTTGCATGAGAAACTTCATCAGTTAAATCTCCCAGTGGCCATTTATGTCCTGCTTTTAATGCARGGGTTTTCCATCATAAAAAGCTCTAGTGAAATTGCTGGCAAATAACATGACTTTCCTGCCAGCAAACCTCTCTGCCTCCCAAGGTAAAATTACTTAGATGAGATAGGAAGGACATCAATCTGCTGAAGTTAGTCCAGAGGAGGCCACCAAATTGTTCAGAGGGCTGGAGCACCTCTCCTGTGAGGAAAGGCTGGGAGAATTGTGAATATTCAGCCTGGAAAAGAGAGATCTTGGATTGACCTGACTGGGGCCTTCCATTGCCTGACGGGGATCCACATGAAAGATGGGGGGAGACTRTTTACGAGGGCCTGGAGTGACAGGACAAGGAGGAATGGCTTCAAAGGGAAAGAAAGYAAGTTTWGATTAGATCTTAGSGAAAATTTCTTTCCTGTGAGGGTGATAAGGCTCTGGCACAGGTTTCCCAGAGAAGTGTGGCTGACTCATCCCTGAAACTGTTCAAGGCCAGGTTGGATGGATGTCTGAGCAACCTGATGTAGTGGAAGGTGCCGTTGTCCATAGCAGGTGGTTGAATGAGTTGATCTTTAAGATCTCTTTCAACCCAGGTCATTCTTTGATAACTTTTGATGTTTTTCAGAAGAATTCATTCACAAATCCAAGTGTGTTTCAAAGTGTTAAGTCAGAATAACAAAAAGCATGCTCTGAAATACAGACTAGATGAGAACATTGTTAAGAAAAGTGATTGAAGTGTTCAGTATTCCTGAAAAGGATACATATTTCAATGAAATATGAAAAAAATATTGGAAGTTCTTTCTGTTTCAAACAAAAGTCTCTTGGAATGCCATGCACTGTTCCTTAATAAATGCAAGGTCCACAGTTTCACCACAAAGTTACGATAGTAGGGTCTTGTATTGTAGAAAAAAATACTCTGGGATCTTTTCAGATGAGAAAGGGAATTGGCCAAGTGTTTGCATTTTGCAACAGAGAACCCTGGAGAAAGAAAAGAACTACTAAGTAAAGCTTAAAACAGGAAAGGAGTGCATTATCACTGTTGAATTCCCTCTCTTACTGGGTATAAGTGCAATCCATGTTTCTCCCCAGATGGAAGGAGTTATACCCATTTAGAAAACAGGAAGTTATCTTGCACAAATAAGTGTATAGAAAAATAAATGGTGTTATATTGCACTGTCAATACATAATAGCATTGCCTTATCAGCTGTCAACAAATCTATTTTAAAACCAGTACTTAACCAAGGCACAATATAAATAGTAAACCCATTCAAGCAAGCCTTTAGTGGTTCTATATTTTGAAGACAGAAATGTTCTTACTTTAAGCTAGTTAGATCTGTAAACTGTGCACAGAATTAATTTTATGCCAGCAAATTACTGTTTTTAACAGGTTATACAAGGCACAGAGCCATATAATTGCTCTTCACTTGAAATATGCTCTCATTCAAACTGAGGAAATGAAGTTAGCTGAAGGTGCAGCTGGGGGTGAGGAGGAGCACATCTTATCTGTGCAATGACTTGTTCTTTACAGGTGGTTGGTTCAAAAATTAGCAGCTATTTTATTCTGCAGTAATAAATTCTAATATTTGAAGAGAGTGAGAACAGATGGATTGCCAGTTCATTGCCACTTGCCACAGTACTATGAAGATTTAATCTTTATGATGAGCAATTTGCTCTTTACATAAGCACTATACTAGCATTCCAGTATTGTGTCTCATCAGCCCATTTTAAAGTAGACTGGTTTCCCAGACGTTTTTAATGTAGAGTTTGGTTTTATTTTTCTTGAAAATACAAATTACTCTAAGACATTTTAGCCCTCCTGAAACTATGTGTTACCTGTTGAATAAGTACTAAAATCCCAGAACAGCAATACTATTGTTTGAAATGCATGTTTAGGTGCAGAGATTTTTTTCAAAGAGATTAAAAGCTCCCTGTCTTTTAGGCATAATTTACTTATTTTTTATTTTGCAGAAATAAAAATTATAATTGTCTATCATTACAGCCATAATTTCTGTTGGTTTAATGAGAAAGGTTTCATACTCTAACTCAAAGAGCTTTTCCTGCTAAAATGTACTGGTAGAGAGGTGAACACATCTGTCTGCAGCCAAAGCAATATTTTATCATTCCTTATAAGTGACAATGTATGGCACCTTACACTAAAGGGTCCAGAAACTTGCAAAGGGGAAACTTCCATGGCTCAGGGGCATTGAAAACTCTGAATCGCAGCCAGCTTCCCTCTGAATTCCTAAAATCTTTCTAGTCCAACTTTCTAAAATCTTCGCATTCTGATTTTCTAAAAAATCTTTGCAGCGGTGCTTTTTTGTATATGGATTTTTTTTTTTCTCAGAGTCAATTGAGCAAACAATTTCCACTATAATTAGAGCTACATTCGAAATATTGGTATTTCATTATCGGGCTTTTCATACACAGCAAAAGCTATGGGGATTTTCTCAGGTAAAAATTAAAAAAAAAATTAAAATATAAAAAGYACAGCAAAACTCTGTTTTTCTGKTTTTTGCCTAAATAAATGCTGCCTTAGCACTCCCAGATAAGTGGTTGGTAAAACTATCCAGGCAAACAATCTCCTCAAGGAGGCATCTTGTGTCRTCTGGATAGAGCTACACTTTGAAGGCACTGAAGAGACACAGGGAGAGAACTGTGTRGTGATAAAAGCAGAAATTTGAATTAACTTATAATTGGAATCTGGATAGAAAAAGTCACCAAGCCGTATACTGTTTTGTCTTAGTTTTCTTCTTATTTTCTTGCTCAAGGTTTCCTTCAGGAATGCCTGATTTGTGTGTTATAGGATTGCGTTACAAGCCAGTAGAGGGTGCTGAAGAATATTTAGCATGGTTTTAGGTTTTGTTAGAGCAATAAAATGTAACATTCTTTTTTACATTGCAAATAGCAGCTTCTCTTTAGCTTGCATATCACTTCTTACAAATTCAACTCATGGACTAAACACAACCCACATATTTGAACATCTGTCTTTTTGCTCAGCCCTCAGTTTTCACCTGCTCCTCTTAAAAAGCCTTTTTAAATACTCACASCAATCTGAGAGTGCAGGGACCACCTCCTGGTGCACCCTAGGTGTGTGAAACAAGCTGGAAAGAATCACAAAGCAAAAAGCTTTTACATTTCTGCAAGGTCAGACTGGAGGATAAGTCATCCCATGGACGCTGTTCTCAGCCACGGCAGTGTTCAATTATCCTCTGGGTATTTAGGAGGGAGAAAAAAGCACAGATTTGAGAAGTTTTACAAATGTACTTTTGCCCARTTCAATCTATAGATAATAGAAGAGTATGAGAAAAATAATTTATTGCTTAAATAAGTTCCAAGGGAACTAAAAGGATATAACCCATTTTGAAACTACTAAATTAAGCTATATTTCAGTACAGTAAAATCTTTATATACTGAGGGTTTTGTTTGAAATTACAATTATTTTCAGTGGAGAAACAAGTAATAGAAAGAATTATCATAATCTTATTAGCTAGAACCATCAAAAAAGCTGCAATATGGTGACTGTGACTGAGCAAGATGGTGCTCATTTTAAGAAGTAAATTTAATCTCTTTTGATAACAGAAAAACTTCATTCTCAGTGGTTATTTCTGGTGTGTTCTTATATATTAATAGAAGAATATGATGTCTCTTGAATTCTCCTCATTTTGTAAAAATACAGAAAATAAATTTGAGACAAATCTGCTCTTCTAAGCACAACAAGAGTGAACTTACCGGGAAGACTTTTAAGGTATGCTGCGTGTACTTCGCACACAAATTTTAAGTGTCATTCTGCCTGAGTATGCTGGCATAAACCCAGGGCTCAGAACTGTCTTTCAACTGATCAGATCTTTGATACAAACCTTTGAAAAGTAAGAAGTTGTTTGATTCCTTTTTAAAGTGTTCATTAGCCTGGTTTAGAAATACCAGGAGCTAATGACGTTCAGGAAAAATATGAGCCTGTATCTTTACAAAAAATGTCAGGTTTTGCTGCTCAGTGACATTTTCCCCTATGAATTTTTGTTATTATTGAGTAGCATGCAATATTCAGAGTTTCATTTGATTCCCATTTCAAAGGACTCTTTTCAAACYCAGTTATGGAATTCTCTTTGATTTGGCAGCTCGGTAGCTGTTGAACTTTGACATTTGTACAAGCAGAATTTGGATGGAGGTAAAATTACCTTTTTCTCCCTTATAGAAAAGCAGATAAGAGAAAGCCCAAACAATTTAAAGGCCTCGTGCATATCAAGATTAACTATGCAAAACATTAACTATAAAAAATTTAAAAACGTGTGAAAAATGAAACAGAAAAGATGTATTTGGAGTAGAATTAATCAGTTTCTCAAATATCCACAAGAGGATCTTCTAAAGAAAATATAATCAATTACTTCAATTAAGTCTGGTATTAAAATCTTAAAAAAAAATCAGATCACCCAAATACTCAAGTCTTGCTGTGTTAACACTTGTTAAAAAAATAAGAATGCTCTTTGCTCTTATGGGGGCATTCTGTCAGATGGAGGGTGACTGATACAGGACTCAGATTTTGACCTTTCAGGTTTTATTCTCTTTAAGWCATTTTTTCTTGTAATCAATATATACAAGATTATGCCACAAAGTCTATGGACTGTCAACAGTACAAAGGATAGAAAAGAGAGRAAGTGCAAATTACAAATACATAGCTCTAAGAGAAACCCAAAATAGGCAAAAAGGTGAGAAAATGGTATCTGAAAAAGATAAAGATATATAACATACTCACATTTAAATTCAACCTAACAGTTATCCTCAAAAAGGTATGATCATTGGTAAAATGCTTCAAGATCTGTATTGATTCTTATTACTGGAATGAAATCTATCATTTTGGCACCACACTTCTTGTGCTGTGTTGGGGTTTTTTTAGTATTTATTTAAAGCAGAGAAAGACTTTTACTTTACCATTCATTTGAGAAATTGATATATTCATCCAGATAGTTTGAAAATCATGAAGAATGATGCACCCGTCTAAATTCTGACATGTAAAGCCCTGTATCTGAGGTAGCTACTCTGCTTGTAGAGGTTMTTTATGCAAATAACAAAAAGAAATAGACATTGTGAGTGTGCAARACACTCAAGACCCTCAACCCACAAAGCACCTGTTTTCTGCTCATTAGTGTAAAGGGGGGAATAATGGCAGCTCTGATGCAAATGTAAGATAAATTAGCTGCATCTCTGTTCATGTCCTCATGTTTCCACATATTCATGTGTTCATGTGTTATCACTCACCTTTCAATACTGTAAGAACTGAAAACTCCAGAGGAGGGGTCTACACTTCTGAGTCTCTGTGGTTTTGTTCTAGTCTGTTCTGTACCATTCCTGTAAGCACAATTTTTAAATATTTTACTGTAAGTAGGAAGATTTTTCYCCATCATCTCTCTCCTCATCAGTCCACTGCATTCTTTTGAGATCTGTTAAAAACAAATCCAAGATTGAGTCGCTGTGTCTCAAAGTAAAACAGAAATAGAAATTCATAGGAACAACTAGGCTGTGTATGTGTATCAAATCAAAAATACACAATGTGACAAACAGAAGGAACTTAAAGTTCCTGTGTTTTTCCAGAGCTGTAATGGTTCTGGGATTATGAAGTTGTTCACAGGAATGGAACATGGCAGTAGATAAGCACAGCCTTTCCAGTAAAGGCAGAAAGAGGGGGGAGACCGTGGTCTCTGAAGATGACTCTCCACCACAGTCAGCTACAGTCAAGAGCTACAGTCAAGAGGGAAAAGGTTGCATGAAAGCTTACCCTAAGGCTGAAAGGAAGGCCAAGAAAGAATGGACATGCTGGTGGATGTTGCTTACAGAAAACTTAGTCAGGAACAGAAAGGGAAAAAACAAACTTCTTTAAAATATTGGAAAACACTCATAACAGTCCTTGGTTCTTATGGGTGAAGTTAAATCTCAGCATTTTCTGGAAGGAATTATAGCATAATATGAATAATTTGAATTTCTAGAGTGTGTTTAAAACAATTTCTTGATGCAGGTACTAGAGATGGTCTTTAGAATTTTCTATTCACAAATAATGAAGCAGTCAATAATCARTGGTAGGCTTGTCTCTTATGACCATGAGATGTTAGAGTTTAAAAATTTAAAAGTAAGACAAGTAGCAAAGTAAAGACCCTGCTTTTGCAGATGGTGGACTTTGGCTTGTTCAGTGATCTGATTCAGAAGGATAAAAAAATYAAAAGTACAAAATTTGAGATTAAGTGTATCTGGTGCTGAATGAAGCAGGTAACAGACAGGGAAGATGKAAAGGGCTGAGACAGTCAATAACTCAGTCATTTCAATCACGGTGTGCTCTTAGGTCTCCCAGGTCCCTGGTGATGGCATAACTTAAAGAAAAGTTAAGGAAAAGAGGTACTACCCATTGCTGAAAAGGATCAAGTTAAGGACTGCTTAAGTAAATTTTCATGCACATATCTGGAGTTGCAGGGAGAATATCTCTGACAGTTCTGAGCCGTCACTGACTTYGAGGCAATTCTTTCATCTCTGACACACTCTGGTGATCGTTCATGAGGACAAGAACTAGACAAAAGCTACACTCTGAGTTAGAAAGGATGGGCAAGAAAGCTACAGGCCAGGCCATGTCACCTCAGTCCTGGGAAGACTATCACACAGAATGCGTAGGTTGGAAAAGACCTTCAAGATCATCGAGTCCAACCCAGCCCTAACACGTCAACTAAACCATAGCACTGAGTGCCACATCATCTTTTTTTAAAGGCATCCAGGGACGGTGACTCCGCCACCTCCGTGGGCAATTCACTCCAGTAYTTTATCACTCTTTCCGTAAAAAAAAAAATTCCTAATATCCAATTTATATTTCCCTTGGTGCAGCTTGAGACTGTGTCCTCTTGTTCTGTCAGCTGCTGCCTGGAAAAAGAGACCAACTCCCAGCTGACCATAACCACCTTGCAGGAAGCTGGACAGAGTGATAAGGTCACCTCTGAGTCTCCTTTTCTCCAGGCTAAACAACCACAGCTCCCTCCGCCATTCCTCACAGGGTTTGTGTTCCAAGCCYCTCACCAGCCTCGTTGCCTCCTCTGGATGTGCTCAAGCATCTCAATGTCCTTCCCCTAATGAGGGGCCCAGAACTGGACACAGTACTCAAGGTGTGGCCTCACCAGTGCTGAGTGCAGGGGAAGAATGACCTCCCTGCTCCTGCTGGCCACACCATTCCTGATACAGGCCAGGTGACATCGGCCCTCTTGGCCACCTGGGCACAGCTGGCTCATGTTCAGCTGCTGTCACCAGTACCCCCAGGTCCCTTTCCTCCTGGGCACTGTCCAGCCACACCGTCCCCAGCCCATAATGATGCAGGGGGTATTGTGGCCAAAGTGCAGGACTCAGCACTTGGACTCATTAAACTTCATTTTGTTGGACTCTGCCCATCCATCCAACCATTCCAGGTCTCWYTGCAGAGCCCTCCTMCCTTCCAACAGATCAACACATGCTCCCAGCTTAGTGTCATCTGAAAATTTAATAATGAAAGACTCAATACCCTCATCCGTATATTCAAAGAAAATATTCAACAGAGCTGGCCCCAGCACACACTCCTGAGGGACACCACTGGTGACTGGCCGTCAGCTGGATACAGCACCGTTCACCACCACTCTCTGGGCCCAGCCAGTTCCTGACCCACCAAAGAGTGCTCCTGTCCAAGCCCCGGGCTGCCAGCTTATCCAGGAGTRTGCTGTGGGGSACAGTGTCAAAAGCCTTSCTGAAGTCCAAACAGACATCCACAGCCCTTCCTGCATCCACCAGACRGGTCACCTGGTCATAAAAGGAGATCAGGTTGGTCAAACATGACCTACTCCTCCTAAACCCAGGTTACTGRGTCTGATACCCTGGCCATCCTGGAAGTGCTGTGTGATAACACTCAATATAAACTGTTCCATKACCTTACTGGGTACTGAGGTCAGGCTAACTGCCCTGTAATTACCAGGATCCTCCTTCTCACACTTCTTGTGGATGGGTATCACATTGGCCAGTTTCCAATCTTCCGGAACCTCACCAGTGAGCCAGGACTGATTGTAAATGATGGAGAGTGGCTTTGCAAGCTCATCTGCCAGCTCCCTCATCACCCTGGGATGGATCCCACCTGAGCCCATAGATTTATGAGTGTCCAAGCATCTCAGCAGTTCTCTGACTGCCTCCTCCTGCATAACAGGGAGACCACTCTGCTCCCTGACACCATCAACCAACCCAGGAGGACAGTTGTCCTGAGGACAAGCCATTCCCACTAAAAACTGAGGCAAAGAAGGCGTTAAGCACCTCTGTCTTCTCCTCATCTGCAGTTGCTAAGTTCCCTCCCACATCCAGAAAACAAAGGTTGGCCTTACCCTCYCTTTTGCCATTAATATATTTGTAAAAATGTTTTTTTATTATGCTTTACAAAAGTTGCCAAATTAAGTTGGAACTGAGCTTTGGCCTCCCTAATTTTTGTCCTACATGCCCTAGCAACCCCTTTGAATACTTTCTGAGAAACCTGACCCTCCTTACAAAGATGATGCATCCTCTTTTTATTCCTGAGTTCTTTCAAAACTTCTGCCCATCCAGGCTGGACGTTCTTCTCATTGACTCATGTTTCAGCACACAGGGACAGTCTATTGGAGCAGATCATCACAGAAGCCAGCAGTGCCATACATGCAAGCAGAGAAGATGACTGAACAAAGCCACCATTTAGGGCAACTAGAACTTTGAGCTTCAATCTCAACACACGCCTAGATTTGTCATGCAAGTTAATTAAGCCAGTTTTCAGTTTCTCACTTTGTTTTTCTGTCCATTAGATTACTCAGGAACCATTGGTGTTTTAAACTGACCTGATTAGTGCTGATAATATGATTCGACTCCTCAAGAAGGGATCTCAAAACTCTCCAGCTTCCTTATCTGAAAGTATATGTCCTTGAGACAGCTTTTGTCTTTTGCATTAAATAATGACCTTTATAGAGTTCTGTAATTTGTGAACTTCAGTTGGTTTAGCTCATCTCTTGCTAAATGTCATTTTAAATTAGTATGCACACTGTAAGAGTAGCCTCGAATCATTAAGAAATTAATATTCAAAATAATTTCCAAGTTGATAGGAGTTGATACCCTTGGGTTATTATTTCCTACTCCAGACGAATGTACGTTGGCATTATAAAAACAGACTGTTTCAAATTTGTGTGGGTCAGTTCAGACCCAAGAGCTTTCCCAAGCACCCAATATTTTTATGCTGGGTAGTTATTCAAGATCTGTCACTTGACTTTGAAGCACTGCAGTCATACACAAGCTTTTCCCTTAGACACCTGAGAAGAGGATGTTAGCCCTTAGAAAAATTTGGTCCTTTTCTGCTTTCACCATGGATAMGGTTAAGATCTGTTTTGTCATTTCTGACAAGACTTAGCTTTAGGTTCCTGTGAGATGCAGTTGCACATCAGTTCCTCCCCTTAAAAAGGGGAGTGCTTTGCTTTTCCAAAACCAGATGGGTTGAATCTTGGCTGGTCCTGCCTAGAAAGAAACAGTACTGTAATCTCAATTAAACATTGATTTCTTTCTTCCCAGGAGCACTGTACTATCCAAGAGCTGCTATTGCTTTTCCCTCATGGTAAGAAAATTGTTAATTAYACCAATTATATGACATAAATGACACATCAACATTTGTCTTCTGTTCCAGGTCAGCAAGAATTGCAACTCAAAAACAAAGACATAACAACTTGAAAACAGTTTAGGGAGATTTTTTTTCTTTTTTTTCCCTTTTTTTTTCTTTTTTTTCCCTTTTTTTTTCTTTTTTTTTCAAAATGAAAAAATATCACAGAAAATTCAAGTCCAGTGAATCAGAAAGTGCCATGATGAACGAGTTGACATGGGGCATTCATGGCTGCTATGCTGTATTTTTCTGGTGGGAGTTTACTCAGACAGTGCTGTGAAATGAAACGGAAATTATCCACTGCCTTCAGTACTTAAAATTGCTAGACACAACAAAGTAAATAAGCCAGAGTGGCAGCTGTCAATTAATCCTGATTTATTTTCAATTATTTCTATTTTCATACATAATTAGTTTCATAATTGCCTTATTATTCTTTAAAATTACATTTCTCTTTTCAGCCATCCTRAATAAAATCTGTACCTTTTTTCTATTGAAAGCTACACTCCCTTATTTCTAGTGGACAAGAAGCAAATTTTGCTTTTATGACACACTCCTTCATTTCTCTCAGCAATAAATGCACTTGTTTAGTCACAATACCGAGAACTTGTATTTCATTTTTACAACATAGGCAGACAACTGAGCTAAATTTCTTGCTTTTCCAGTATGACTTTACCCTTTGCATGTGAATTATTAGTTTGCAAACATATTGCATTTCCTAGMATTCTCCTCCAAATTTTGAATAATTCTTGATCATTCTCTTTAGCACCAACTGAATATGTTGAAAAGAGATTAGTCAGTAATTAAGAGCCAATTGAAGAATTGAGTTATTTTGTACTGGGTCTTATGTATGTATTGCTTGGGGTGAAAAATTACTAGTATATAAAAATAGAGATACAATTTAATACATATAAACATATGCAGAGGATCCAGAGAAGGCCACCAAATTGATTAGAGGGATGAAGCTCCTCTCCTATTAGGAAAGGCTTAGAGACTTGGGATTGCACAGCCTGGAAAAGGGAAGGCTCTGAGGTGACCTACTAGCTACCTTCCAGTACCTGAGGGGACACCGGAGAGACACTATTTACAAGGAGTAACAGGAGGGACAAGGGGGAATGAGTTCAAATTCAAAGTGAGTAGGTCTAGATATTAGGAAAAAATTCTTTCCTGTGAGCACTGTGAGACACTGGGAACAGATTTCCCAGATRAAGCTGTGGATGCCCCATCCCTGGAATTGTTCAAGGCCAGATTGGATAAGGCTCTGAGCAACTTGGTCTAGGTGTCCATGGAAGGTGCCATGGAAGGTGTCCATGGCACAGGTTTGGAACCAGWKTRCCTTTAAGGTCCTCTCCAATCCAAACCATTCTGTGATGTAGTTAAATAACAATGGGATTTTAAGCTTTCATTTAAACTAATTCTCTGTATTCATAATGGTGTAACCTTACAGTCAGGTCAGGAGTTATCCTATTACTTCTAACGTCAGGATTTACCTCTAGCATTGTTTTCTGTGATATACAGAAGTGAAACATTAGTGACAGTCTCYAGAAATACTGCTATGTATAGCCCATAGCTGGAGATATGGACACATTCTACCCATTCCATCTTCATTGTGACAAAATAAAAGGAAAAAAAAATATTGCCTTTCTTGATAGTTGTAAACCCACACGGAGAACAGATGTCTCCTTTCAGATGAAACAAACAATTCCACCAAGCTCTACGAGAGTATAAATTATAAAAATCATGGCAAAAATAGACAACCACAAGAAATACTAGTGAAGTGTAATGCACTTATAATATGAATGGMATTTAGGATATTTAGAAAGTGTTCTTGTTGCTGTAACTACAATTGGAGCACTAAGGATTAGTAGGTTAGCATGAAAATTATTCTGCCTAACCAAGAAAAGAAAATTTCTCCACAAAAAGAATTATAGATTGCTTAAACCACAAGAATTCTTTAGATTTCAAACAACTTCACAATTTTTTTCTTAGCATGTTGAATCATCATATCTCATTTAATTYCAAGTGAATCTCAGTAACCTGATGGCAACTTGTGAAAAGAACACACACCCTCTGGCCGTGCCTTGGACAGAATCCCAACCACTGTTGGACCAGTGGGGAACATATTTTTGCTGTCTGTAAAGCAAAATCACATTCACTACTAGTTCAGAGCCAGCATAAATACCTATCATACCCTGGGTATTTTTTGCTGTATGGTCATCAGAAAAAACATATTCACTTCAGCCACTTTTGTGAGGTATTTGCAGTCTCTTCACAAAGAMTAGTCTTCCTGTACTGCCTCATGCTTCCCTGGAAGACTAGGAAGGTGAAGATCAGAGATAGGTATATAAGTAGATTTCTTTATGGTCCAGTAACAWGAAACCACCAGAAGTGGTAGGATAGTCAAGATGCACTGCACAGATCTACTCACAACATCATTTATTTATGGCTAGAARGGGGTTTTCTCCTTTCCACTCATGCCAGATCTTCAGTGTTGAATAAAAAAGCTGTTCAACTATGCCCTGTAGCCAGACTTCAGTTGATGATTCAGTTCACTTTTTCTCAAGGGAGAGTCCAGATCCTGCTGAGGAAACAGGCAAACTAAACTGATACATGGCCTTTGGTTCTGAGTACAGGACAACAGCTTGTTATGCATAGACACAATTTACTGGTCAGTGGTACTGGGGTCAGTTCCTTTCTTACATTAATAGGAACCCTCTGAGCCTTACCTAGGCTAAACAGTCCCAAATCTCTCAGCCTTTCCTCATATGGGAGATGCTCCAGTCCCTTAATCTTCTTAGCCCCTCTCTGGATTGTCTCCATCATGGCCATCTCTTCCTTGTAGTATGGAACTCTGAACTGAACATGGTATTTCAGGTGGAAACTACTATAAGCTTAAAAAAACTTAGTGAYTTTTTTAGTATTGAAAAGTTGGTCATTTTAACCCAGTGAGGGATATACTGCATCTCATATTGCAACACTTACTTCCAGTATCACTGCAAAACCAGAATTTTGAGACTTTTGTTCTTACACACAAACCAGTTTGATTGAAACATACTGATTGAGACTTAGAACAGTCAAAAGGAACACTGCCACTGACTTAGTTGGGAATGAGACACAGCTGACCATGCAAATAAGAACAGTAGAAAGAAATAAAAATCAATCYGATTTGTCACATCTTTATTATACTTACAAGAAATCACATATGTAAAACTTGGGAGGCCCTAAAGATCATTCCTAGTTCCAAGCTTGTCAGCAGGTACTTCTCAACCATGTTGTCCCTTACCATCCCCTCCACTGCTATCAACTGTTTTAGTACACATAGGGTATTATCCCCATCCTGTGCACTTATTTTGAACTGAATGGAGTCCACTGACCCAAACATTGCCAGGTAGTAATAGTTCTGGTAGCCATAATGCTTATTTAAATAATAATATTGAATCAGTTTGAGATTTAAATAGTTTTCCATCCAAGGATGGAACAGAGATGCACCAGAGCATATCTGATTACCCAGTCAAACAGCGAGGCTAAAGAGGCAAAGCACAGCAGGACTAAAGCTGCTGCTGTCAGAATTTGTTTACGCTGTCTGATCATTCACCCAATGTGGCACTCACAGAGTTCAGCTCACAACTCAAATTCATATAAGTAAAATAGTTTAGGTTTAATTCACTCCAGCACATCTGTCATACCATCACATTTCGGCTGCTCTTATGATCTCTTTAGGCAAGGGTGAAACTTCTGTATGATTCTGCAAATAATTCCTTAGAATGTGAGCTAGCTATTTTATTTTCTGGGTACTTTCGAGCACAATTAGGGATCACAACTGGCTAGAGTCAGGCATATCCACAGAGGAAAAGGCAGATTTAATGACCCCTTAGTGCCTTCCTTCACTAGCTGTCTACATCACTATATCAAACTATGACCAAAAAAAAAA
>QVAJ01000013.1:7479512-7491095 GCA_003546035.1 Mixornis gularis | reverse complement strand
AGAAATCCCATTCATTCTTTAGAAGGGATTTCTCCACTTGTATGACTTGGTGCAGTTAAGAGGATGGTATTGAACATTTCCCTTGTAATTTATTCCAATCACAGTAGGAATGGTGATGAAATTTCAAATACAATTCAGCATTGTGTGCTTGAATATTCCCAGAAGAGCTGATGTTTTAGAAATCTTAACACTTTCTTTTAAATTTTTTTTTAATTTTATTTTACAGCTATTTTTCTTGGGAAACAGGGCTATGAATTGGAAGCAACTGTGAGCACCCCAGCCCCCAGCAGTCAYTCAGGTGTTCAGGGGCTTTAAAGCAGTAACAGAAACTGAAGGACATGAAGGAAGGAGCTGTCAACCATTTGATCATAATTGAGTTTTTGCACCTCCCCCACTTACAAAAATTACACATTTCTCTTTATGGGTTATATAATTAGGTATTTTGAAGCCCATGTATCAATCATCATTTTTTCTGTAGTCCAATTATCATAGAAATACACATTTCTTTACCTTCAATTAATACCTTATGCACTGTTTACCAACTCCAGAMAGTAACAGATTTCCATGTTAATGAAACTGGCAAATTAACCTCTCTGGAGGCTTGCATCCATGATAAACTCTTCCCATGCCCCAAGTGTACAACTTGACATGGTCCTGGAAAAGCATAAGCAAAATACTCATAGAGAGTATCCAGCCACCTCGGTACTTCTGGCAGCAACAGAGAGGCTACATTTTTGTTTTTAATCCCTGAGGTAAGTCCATGGTGTCTATGAAACTGTGAATGCATTTGAATGCCTGGTTTTGCACCTCTATCATGGTGCAAAACACACGACACGATCACAAATATCRTGTTTTACACTCAGTGACAACCCTCTTTCATCAAAGCTCTGGAAGAAAATGAAAGAGCAAAACACTTCTGGTAAGATTTGTGAGCAATGGAAAACAGGTGGTTTGTTTTCATAGGGAAGCTATTTGAAATGAAGTCTGCCTAAGCACAGCTAAGTTGTGCTGTCAAAGAAACAGAATAGGAGGGAGAATCATAGAATGAGGCAATCTTCCAGAAAATCCTGTCTCTGAACATCCAAATGGACATGTAATTCAATTAGTTTTTAGTGAGATACTGTGGTTAAAAAAGGAAGATGGGAGTGCTTAGATGTACATTAAGTACATAGTAAGAAAAATAATATGAATTAATCTCACAGGCAGGACATAATGAAGTTTATATTTTTAAGAATCAAAACAGACAAAACAAGAAGACAGGAAACACAACACAACCTCTGCAGGAAGAAAGTGAACTTCACACAACAGACTCCAGTTTTTAYTGAGAACAGGAGTGGATGGCCAGAAACGATGACTAGGCAATTTAAAATGAAGCCTTAACAATGCTGRGTATTTGATGGGGCAAGTCATTAGGAAGAGTTGGTCCTGGTCCTATGGATACTTCCAGATTAAGTTTTATACACTTCTGAGGTGAATAAAAAAACTCCTGAATACATGTTGGCCATTGTACCCCAGTTTCTCACCCCTTGGGTTATATGTTGTATTGTTGTATGCCATTTGTACCCCAAACCCCAGTTTCTCACCCCTTAAGTTGTAAACCCTTGAAACCCCTTGAATAACGCTCAAGTTAAGCCTCTGCTGCTCCTCTTCGTACTTCCTGCTGGCATCTGGCCTGTTCRTCAAGCTGCTGCCACCACCCCTATGGAAATCACTGAGACTCCCATGAGGCTTTGCTGCAAACCAAGACCTAATTAACACTGTAAACCCCTAGCTGAGACGAGCCAACACAGAATCCCGACCTACAGAAGACAGCATTGAACTGGCAACACTCTAAGGTATTTGCAGACAGTCTCCTGTATCTCACCATGACCCCAGAGTACCCGAAAGGAGAGACTCCTCTAGACTGAACAAGCCTGAGCGAGTTTCTGTGAACCCCCATGAAGGTGAACTCCCTGCTCTGCAGTGGCTCTGCAGCAGCTGGGCAGCAGGCAGAACTGATATAGACCTTCTCCTGGGTGGAGTGGTAGTGGCATAGGCAATCCCTTGAGCTTCCCCCTTTTCTAATAAAGGCATTTTATGGAGTTAAAAACTATCTCCTGCCCTAATTATTTATAACACTTYTATGAGCTCCTCATGACACATTCCTTTGAAGTATCCTGCTCCCAAGTAAAAATAATTGTTCCATGCCCTTATACCAACATTCCTTTATAGCTGAGACRCAGAAAACAGTACAGCAACTTTTATCCAGACTGAAGAACAAATAGAAGGGTCTCTGGCTATCTGATTAAATCCTGATCTACCAAGCAAAGCTAGTTAGGTATTCATGGAGCACTTAGCATCTTGCATATTTGAAGCCTGGGAAAATATTCCACAGTACTGAGTCATTAATTGTACACTCTGTTGGCTACAAAGGAAAATAATAAAACAATACACTATTTTCCCCTAGAAGAATTATATGTTACAGGAAATCCCTCTGCAGTATATACCTTCYCTCTTAAAATGGATTTTAGCTGTGGTTTGACTTGTTTATTCCAAAGATTCAGTAATCATACATTTTGATTGCTATAATTTACATACACTTAAGCACTACCTAACTCTCCAGGAGAAAAATTGCAYCAACTCATCCTGAAGAAACTTTGTTTTTTCCTAAATCACAGATGTACCAGCATACAGAGCAACACCATAAACAACACAGAAAGGAATTTACTCCTCATCCACATTATACAGTACAATAGGAAATTTATCCATTTCTTTCCCCCCAAATAAAATATAAAATCACTTTGAAAACAATTCAGAAATTACCAGGTTTATCCTACATTTTCTTCCATTCCTTAAAGRCATCTTTCTTCCATTTATTCTACTACTTTTGGAAATATTTTGTCACCATTTAGCAAACCAGCCAAATGCCACTGTATCTGTAGCTCAGTCAGTGACCTCAGTTGCTAAAGCACCTTCACAAAAAGCTGCTCTAGGGTGTCAGAYAAGCAGCTATATTGACATTTTAAAAAGGGCCAAAACTCAATGAGGATGAAATGAATAAATTTCCATATCTAATAATTCCGTTACTCACTGTAAGAAAACAGGGATCTGAGACAAAAAGTGAAGGAGGATTCCCACACAATTGCAGCCTTTGTCTATCTTGCAGGGATGGACAGATGAGACACATTTGGGATACATGAAAAGAACAGCAAAGAAAATTAGTTCTAAAATCGGGTAATGAAAGACACCCAGTTACAGGTAGAAGCAATATAAACTACAAAATAAATCTACAGTATTTAAAAAGGAAAGAAGGCAAAGGCATATCCTAGTCGACCACTACTGTAGAGAATAGTAAAAAATGAAAAAAATTAAGTTATATTCAAATTGAATGAGCTATGAGTGATTCATGTAGTAATATTTGTAAATAAAAAGAGAGAGATTTTTAGTAAAAAATTCAAAACACAAGTGGTACTTTCCACTTTTCAAYCTTAGTGGTGAACCAACAAATATCCTCATGACCTGTGTAGAAAGATAGAAACCCTGTTGAACAGTGTACAGCTGGGATAATTGAGGTATGATTGAGTACTAAAGAAAAAGCAACTGGACAAAGAATAAAACCTGCAAGATAGGCGATGAACTGGAAAGAAATGTGGAGTACTTAGGTGAATAAAGCTGAAGTGCTTACATAATATATTTATTCCCTCTGAATTTTATGACTTCAGGGAAGAGAACATTTTCAATTACTATCTAMGTAASAAGAACAATGGCCACAGCAAAAGARARAATTGGCTRATTGCAGTAATGAGCTTGTATGGGCTGAAATGTTTTTAAAGATGTGATGTGATATTAATTCTGACTGATGTAAAGGGGCCGTTTGAAGGATTTTAAGCACCACAAGTTGACAAAATTTCAAGGGCTCTGGAAAGAAGTTCACTTGAATAAAAGAGTAAGCATTTGAAGGCAAAGATCATTTATGGCTGGAAGACCTGAAGCTTCACAATTGAAACACCCTCGCTAAATTCCAAGCAGARAGTAGCCAAGGACTGAGCAAATGCCTTTTGTACTAGAAGCCTGAGGAAACAGATCCCAGATGAAAACAGGGTGATGTGAGAAACAGGACATCTCTCAAAAATTGCCTCATCTATCCAAGTCCTGCAGCTCATTATTCAAAAAGGACCTGTGACCAGAACTCTTCCAAGCAGAATCTAGTCAAAAGGGTCTCATGGCTATGATGAATTTTCTAATCTTACAGAACTTTTACACTTCACATGAATGTCTTAGCCTCTAGAATATAACCTTAGTGAACAATTCTTAAAGCTGTTATTGAAAAGAACTATTTCTAGAGTTCAGATCACCCTAAAAAATCCCTTTGGAGAGGATTTTTACTTTATTTGTAATTATTATTACCCCTCATGCACAAGTGTAAATGTCAGAGGAAAAAAAMMCCCTAAATGTGARAGACAGGTAAAGGATTAACGTTCCTGCACCTGAAAGCTGAGTATGGGAAAATGATAAATATTTTAATTTTTGGCTGGTCTACTAAACTGATTGTACATATTTCTCAGCTGTGCTTGATTTTGTTTGAATTTTTGTGAGTCTTGGGTACACCATATGACAGCATCTGAGCATTAACAACACCAAAGAGAAACATCAATATAGAAACTGATTGAGGAATTCCTTATAAAAAACGTACATTTAACACAATTTTTTATTATATCCCGTAGTTTGAAGGAACTGATTTTGTCAGAAATAGAGAAAAATACATGGAATTTTAAAATTCTCATCCATACATTCCAAAAACAGTCTTCATTGTCTTAACAAYGAGAACTGGTTACCCAGTAACCAGTAAGTGAGAAAATATGAAGAGAAGAAATGCACAAGTGCTTTAACATTCACAGGAAAATAGAACAGAATTTCTCGTTTATTTGCTTTTTTAATGAAACTAGGCAGAATACTTTACAGTAAATAAAACAGGTTACCTCATCTTCATTAGTTTACTAAAAATTCTATGCTAAAATAACACAAAAATATTTTCAAATAATGAATTCACSGAGGTGTTAATTACTGCTTTATGGAGCATAAATCCATTTTAACTGTTTTATTTCCTAAGAAACACATCTAGGCSAACACTTCCAAGCAAAATACCATCAAAGCAATGAAACATTTCTTAATTTTTGTTCTGTTTTCTCAATTTTACCCACACCTATAAAATTCAAAACTCAAAATGCAACTAAGCAAAGAAGTCAGAGCTGAATATATATTTTGAGAGATATAATACAAACTTCTAAATATTTGCATAAAGGATTATGTATACAAGCTGTCCCTGGAGGATATAGTGTGAATTCAGAAATTACTTTCAATGTCTTCTGCATTCTGCAGGATATTAGGATTCACATAAAACAACAGTTTTGCTAGGCTTGAAAACTTTAACGTTTCTTCATTTTTATGTGTTGCATGAACAGCAACAGAGAAARCAAACAACAGAAACAACATCAAAATTATTGAACAGTCATTAAACAACTGAGAAAGATTGTGTGTAGGCTGTGTTTTCAAACAGTGTTTTACTGTTTCTCTTTTTAATATCTCTTGTTCTTACTTCAGGTTTAATAATTAGCAATAGGCTTAATCAAAACCTTCAGCAATTCAACACTRTTAGTGAGACCAAACTATGAGAAAAATGAATTAGCTATAAAATTAGATTATGCAAAGGGTAAAAGTAAAACAATTCCCTTCTCTTTTAAGTGCTCTTGCAATGATGACAAAATTCTATATTGTCACCACTGAACATTTAAGGAGTGTCGATGTTTAAATCAATTAGGAAAAATTTTCAATTCCTCATAACTTGTTTCCTAGGCACTAAACCCACTATTYTTTATCTTTGACTACTTTGACTATTCAACAGCCATGAAAAATAATATTCACTAAAAAACACTCAGAACCTGTAGGTTCTAATGTCAGTTGTAGCAAGAGTTTATCTGAATAAAACTGTTCAGACTGTCATTTTCCATGAGCAAGAACAACACCCCATTAGATACATCTAATCACACCATGCCCTAGTTATACTGATGGAATGCTAGACCTGAAAAATAGATTTGAAAAATATTCAAAGGTACACTAGATAATCTTCTTTTTTAAGAGTGGAGGCATTAACTTCTTCTTTAARATAATCTTCTATCCAGTCCAGGGGACACGCCTCTGTGTTTGCCAGTGATTCATGTAACTAGATTGGAAAGCTGTGCCCTTTGCTCCCTTGTTCAAACTTCTGTTTCTACTAATACAGGGTCACAATGTCTATTAAGCRTATGGAAAATTCTCTCGACCATCTGAAATTATTCAGTGACCCCCATGACATTCAGCTAATCAAGACTGCACTTTAATTTCTGTGTAATCTACATTAATTAAAGAGGTCAGTCTTTCTGCTGAAATGACCAAGGTACAAATTCCTTGTGTCTTCAAGAACAGATTCAAAGAGAGACATCTGTGACAATACAGACTTCTATATGAACATACTGCAAAATCAAGAGAAACAACAACGAAAAAATCTTTYCTGTGTTTAGCTGACAGAGAAAGAAAGATGCAAGCTCTGTCTTAATAAGTGTATTTTATTAATGTGTTAGGTGCTTAGTATAAACTTCTGTTCTTTCTTTTTGTTGTTTTTGGAGGGGAGGGGTTATTTTTTATATGTCTTGTAGCATTGGTATAGTTGAAACAATCAAATTCAAGGCAATATCTTCTTGCTTTGCACTTTCCTGTACAGAGTTTAATAAATGGTATGCATATCCCAGTGACACCCACAAGACAGGAATCTGAGGAGACATGCCCAAGAAGTGGAAAAAAAAAAGGGGAAGATTGTTTCTGAAGGTTGGTGTTAGAACTGCTTTCTTAAAAACCCTCAAGACCTATGACTGCCACCCTACTAAAATATTCTGAGGTGATAACCCACTTSTCTTTGTGGTGTCCTGCCCACTAATGCTTTGCCAAGGAAAAATCTCATAATACTGAGGCAATGACAGAGACTTAAGAAACCAGGGATTCTGGAGGAAAGCAAAGCTTAGAAACCCTTCTGCAGACACTATTACTAAATACCATAAATGTGATTCCAATCTGCAAAACCTCCAATGCATAGAAAAAATTTACCCCAAAGTCCAAAATTAATTTCTCCTAGTGGTGCAGCCAAGAGGTACTACTATCCAGTTTGATTGATCAAGTGCATAACACCAGAGCTATCACAAAGGGTAGGGTTTGCAATATACTTCTGGGAATGTTAACACTGGACAAATGTTGAGATGTTCCCATCATGCAATACATGCTCATGCATCTCACTCTTGAAAACCACCACACATACAGTTTCTATTTAGAATCACAGAATAATGTAGGTTAGAAAAGACCTCTAAGATCATTGAGTCAAAAAATTAACCCAGACCTGACAAGTTTAATGTTGTAATACAATGATGTTTTTGTTAACATTCCTTAGTGCTATACCTTTCCTCCCTCTGGGGAAACTCTACTAGGGATGCAGCCAGTTCTGCTTCAGGAATTCTACTTTCACCTCAGAGAATAGTTAGCAAAAATTAAAACTCAAGGCATATTTCAGCCTTTTGTGCCCTGATATGGGGGAAAATGTATACTTATAGCTGAAGGGATAAACAAAAATATTAATCTGCTAACCTAAAAGAGATTTTATCTTCAATAGTGAACCCAAGATTCACATATGGGCTATAAAATTTATAATAAAACTCTCATCAGAATCTACATGCGCAAAGCAGAGCAACTGTTTTTCATTAGTGAAATCAGGCCAAGACACACAGGAAGGGATGAGAAAAGGACACCCTTTTAAGATGCTTTTTTAGATTGTCCCTATATTCCTATAGGATTCTCCTTAACTGCTGTTATGGGATACAGAGAGAAACCAGCATTTTCATATAATCTTGACTCCCCTTATTTCAGCCCTTCAAAAATACCATATAAATGCAGGAGAGGGAAGAGGACAGGATATTACTATGCCTTATTCTCTACTGGAACAATCTGGGTTTGGAATCTGCCCAAGCACCTCTTGTGTGAAACAAGCATGTAAAAATCTTGCTTTCATGATTTATGACATTTCATGTGTTTGCTTTTTTACTTACCTTCAACAATCTGACACATTTGCTTGGAATTTATTATTTGTTTCCATTTCACAATAGTTATTTAGTAGTCTACACAATACAAATAGACAGGGGGATTTTTGAGTTTCTCTGGTAAACAGGGAAGTACATGCATGAAGATTTTAAAATCAGCATGGACTGCAAAATCACAAGAGACATTTACATGCTGACTGGCAGCCAGAAAGAATTGGAGCATTTTTTTCCTAATTTCTTATTAGGATAACACATGACATTTTGGCAATTGGAATCCAAGAATGTACAAAGAATAAACCAAACTCAAAATGCAGAGGTACAACCTGGGAAGTGCCACGTCTAACTCTAGCAATGCATAATAACCATAGCTTTTTACATTAAGTCAAAAAGCAGAGGAATCTGCTGTCAACCTAAATTATTGGATATTTGTTTCCAAAGATTTATCCCTAAAACTTTTAGTATTTAAAAAAAAAAAAAAGTTTGCAATTAAATACTTTCAATGTCTTTTGTTCTTTAATTGCTGGTTAGAAAAGGGTAATTGATTTGGGTCTATGCTACACTTCCATTTTGTATTGCACACCGGTACTCTCATAAATTATAGTACCTTATAAGCAAATATTTATATGCTTTGGGTAGAACCTCATGTAATTCTTTATTCAAGCACTACACTATTTTTAATGAATTGAGCAGATTTTAAATTATAAAGCCAAGAGGCAAGTTCCTCATATGTCACATTTCAGTTGCAGAATTATAGCTGTTTAAATGCTGTTTTTCTCTTTTCATGTGTAGTTACTCTTATCTTACATGTTGAAAAATATACCTATTAGGGAATAGGTTCATATTTGATTGATCAAAATGAATAGAAATAAAATACAGGAAAGGTCACCACATATCACATTTGAATAGTCTGGGCAAGCTGCACCTGTAATTGAACCAGAGAATCTCCCAGTCATCCCATAACTCAAAATTAAGACAGGCACAGGCTGCTGGAGATCATGGAAGAATGTGGCTAGGATAGAGAATCTGAAACCTGAGCCTGATACATGTCACTTCTGTAGTCATTCCCACCATACAAAGCCTAAAAGTGCATTCCATGTACATTTGACACCATGACATTTCTAATTCTTTTCCTAAATATTTGGGCAACTTCAAAGTAACTTTGTGAATGATAACACAGAATAGCATCTAATTTAAAAAAAAAAAACAAAAAACATGTGCTCCATAAACCAAATTGAACTGACCCAGGAGGGCAGAACAAAACTTTACTCCCAGTAGATTTTATTAAAATAATTTCATCTTTCTTGCATGCTTTGATCAGCAATATGGTAAAAATAGTTATTAAATTATCATCAGTGACTGCATACCAAGCATTCATTTTACAAGCAATGGTGGAGAAGAATCATAATTATAAAGCAAGCATATCAGACCATCTGCAAAGTTATGCAGATGGCTTTTTAACAGTAGTAGAGAAAACATACTTATTTATACTTAGCTATTTTTAAGTACTCGAAAAGGAAAGGCACTTCATTAATACTTACCAGCAGGAATGCTGACCCAAAAGGATTCATAAATACTAAGTTTTGCTTCTGGCACTTGAACAAGAACACTGATTCCAAATATCATGTCCTAATCCCCTAGCTTCTCTGTTTCTGATCCTGTATAACGCTCTGTAGGCTTAACAACCTTTAACATTTCACAGTCAACTTCTTGAAAATTAATGGTAAGAGCAGAGTGAAGTAGGATGAGAGCTAACATCCACAAAAGAATATTAAATTTGCAAATCAGAGCAAAGTGGCAGTGCTCCATTTTCAAATATTTTTAGCCTTCTGTATATAACATATTATAAAAGTGATTTACCATGTAGTTAAAACACAGAGTATCTTTAATAAGATATATTTTGTAGGACGCTTTTATATAAACATGATTGCATGCTGCCTTACCCAATTCAGAGTGAGAAATTAACAGTTAAACAAACTTATAAACTAGAATCAGACCAGCTTCTCTGAAATATTGCTTTAAATAAGACCATCAGGGCCAATATTTCTCTGGTTTTCAGCTGAAAAGCAGAACAGTGCAGGAAGAAATGTAATATTCTTCAATCTAAACATTCATGGTATTTTTCTTCCCAACAGACATCAGAAACATCTGTTTTATATATTTGTAAAGAGACAAAGAATAGAGACATTTTACCTTTTAAAACAACTATTAAAATTTTTGCACTGACATAGCAACATGGTATCTCATTATAACAGCCCTGCCCATATTTCTAGGGAATTTGACAGGAGTGGTTACTCAAGCTCATCATGCTCAGCAAAAGATGCAAGATCTGTTTTGACTTAGGATGTACAAACATAGGAGCTTACATCCAGAGAAGACATACACTACAGTGATTTAGGGCAAGGCTTACTGTTTGCCACCTGGAATAACAATATAACATTTTGAGAAAAGCTATGTGTTCTGAAATTCCTATTTATATTAGGCAGTATTTTATGTCTTGAGTGTTCAAAAGAAATTCCTAGGTATTATTTGTACTTAAAGCAGTATTCCAAACACAGACTCTGGCCCACAGTGCTCTGGGGTTTGACTGGCAGGAAGTATACAACTCTTAGACCAGATCACTGCAAGGATAAATGAACTTGCTGTACCAGATTTAATATTATGGATCTGGCCTGTGCCTGTGACCTTTCCTTCCTCAGAAGTTCCCACACAGTACAAGACTCTAGCTTAATACTCCTGAATACAGAATGAAGGGGAACACACAAGCTGTATCTCAGCACCTCAACTGCTATATTACCCCACTTCATGAAGCAGACAAAGCTTTTATTGCACAGGCTCCAGCTACTGAACCAAGAACAGCCAAAGCTTCCCTCCATTTCTTTTACTTTCAGAAGAAAGACATTATTAAGAGAGTTCTCATTCTTCTGTGCCAGAAGGGAATTCAGATACACTGTCTACACAATTGGTATCCTTCAGTGACCAGATAGCCTTGCTCTGGTGGAACCGTGCCTGATCCATTTTGAAAGTTGTGTATCAATTTAGTGATTGGCTCCTCCTATTTCAATGCTCTTTTTCAAGCAGGTCATTTCACATGTCTTCTCCAAAAGCAATTTATTTTACCCTTTCATCCCCGGTAAGAAAAAGGTCTGGATTTAAGGTTACCATGTGTGTTGGTTTAGCACAGATGGTGAGGTGCAATTGGTGATTTCCTTTGAATTGACAACCAAAATAGCCAATTGCATGCAGAGATACACCTCTGGGGGACACAGCTTTAAAAGTTAGAAGGAAGACTGGGGCCGTTCTCTCTTTCTTCTGCCTTCGAAGGAGGTGAGGTGGTCCTGGCTCTCTCCTTTGGAGGGGGCCGGGAYGGCCCAGMCTGCTTGGGCCCAGGCTTTCACATGAGGCCCACCTGGCCCGGTGACTCCCAGGCCAGGGGAGGGGATGATGTGCCCCTGTCCTGGCCCAGATCGGTTTTTAGCAGCTGTAAAAC
>QVAJ01000013.1:7400639-7479042 GCA_003546035.1 Mixornis gularis | reverse complement strand
CTTTAAATCATGGAAAAATATGCATTTGGGGACATGATTTGTGGATTTTTTGAGCAAAGGTGTTTGTGATGGACTGTACGGTCCCATGAGATATCTGAACAGAGAGAAAGAGATGAGAAGCTCCTGCACCAGTGAAAGAAGTGAGAAGACATCTCTGTTCCTTGAGATGAGAAATCCTTTGCCTTGAAGCTGCTTATCTTTAAAAGGTGACACCCCAAATGCCTGAGTTCCACGACCCATAAGCAGCTTGGGAAACTTCTAATGGGAGGAGACCACATGGAAGCAGGTTTTCCCCGGGTGGCTGTTTCTGTGAGAGTTCCGACCCACAAGAGAACTTTTCTAGGTTGTCAGTGGGAGAATTCATCTATTCTTCAGGAGACTCCTCTCCTGAAGAATAGATGAAAGACTATATTTAAATGGTAAAACTGATTGAATGTCACAGGTTTTGTCTCTTTGTTGTTTGTAGGAAAGTGAACAATTGTGGGGGGAGGAGAAGGGTTTTGAAAGTTTCATTTTTTCTTTTCCTTGCTGTGTGTTAATAAACTATCTGTTTACTTTTAAGTTGAGCCTGTTTTGCCTTTTTCTCCCAAAATCCTATTTCTCGATTGGCAAACAAAATTCAGCGAATGTGAAACCACCACGTAAGTGGTGCATTGGCCGGGAATCAAACCCAAACCACAACACCATGATTTTGTGCCTATTACTAAACATAGGTTTGTTTAGACACAATGACTGTAAGAAATCACAGCTTGGTGCAGATTAAGGTCAAGATTCTCATGAGACAGAAATTGAAAAGATACTGCAGCACTGTTCCCTTGCTCAGTATCATCCCAAACTGCAGTAAGTCACTCTACATCATCATCCAGATCACTAATAAACACATGACAAAACAGAACCAAAGAAAGCCCATCACAGAACTTCACTGGAATACTCTTTCAGTCAGTGGGTACTCAAAATTAATTTTGTATGTAGTATTTTTGTCATCTTGYGTGAGTTTTAAAATAGAGTATTCATGCTGAACTCTACTTAGCATATATTGGACATGGGTTTTTTTTTGTTTTCAAAGATTACACATGGCCTGAAACATGACCTTCTTCCACAAATTCTGTTTTCTGATGTTATTCTGACTATATTCTTGGACTACAGCTCAGTTTTGTGATTGTTTCTTCTGGTAATTTACCGGATATTTTAGAGAAGGATTTATAACACCATATCTTCTTTCTTCTCTGTGTAGAAAAATACTTTCCTTCCTTCCACCGTTTGGTATTTTATTTGTTCTTTGCAAAATCTTGAACACAAGTGCAAACACCTTTGAGATTTCACATTTGTTAAACGTCTGGGAATGATGTTCAACAGGCTCATCTAACTTACAAACCTCTAGCTCACCTAATCATTTTCTAAATTGGTTTGGTTTTTTTAGTTCAGGTTGGCTTATTGCCAGCATTTGTTCTATTAGACACCAGTAGTAACCTCATTAGTGAAGATCAGAGAGAACAGCATTAAACACATCAGCCTTCCCCCTCCCATTATCCATGAGTARAAGTCATGTTCTGTACTCCCACACTCTGGCAGTGCCTAATACTTTGTAATTAATCATCTCACTACTGACGTGTTGTTTACTTGAGAGTGGTTCCTAATTCCATTCTGTGATTTGATCTTCAAAATGTTGACCTTGAAACTACAGAAATCAACAAAGGGGAAGAAAGGGATGATTCCCTGTTCCCCATTTACCTTTCTCTCTTGATAATTTTCTTTTACATGTAAACAGTGAATAAAATTTTAGCAGTGAAATCCCCAATCCTTTTGGCTTAGAGGGATATAGTCATCTGCTGAAGGCAGTTTTTGTACTTTTGCTCTGCTGAAATACATCAATATTTGGTAACCATTTATTTGTAGAGAGCAATGACACTGTGCAGCAGGGAACTGCCAGATCCCTCATGAGTTAGTATATCTCAAGTAATGCTRAACACTACTCTTGGCCAGAGTCAACACTGATGAAGCACATTTTTGAAGATACAAACTTAAATAAGCCTTTTTGGTGGAAAGAGAGTATTAGTTCTGAGTTTGCATTATCAGTTGCTTGCAGAGTCACTTCTGACACCCATTCTTTTACAGAACATTGTTGCTTCAGGCACAACTCTTGTGTCCAGCAAATTATCACAGTTCCCTGAACCCACTATTTACACAACTCTCCTCTGTCTGAGAACTAGAATTTGGCTGCTAGTGCCAATCTAACAYAGTTTAGCAGCCATGTCAGATATCCCTGATAACCCATTTTGGACCTTCCCCTTTGGCCTGCATTGGCCATGGAGGTGCACTATTCATAAAATCCCAGAAAAATCTGCTTGGGGCTTATACATGTAGCACCACAGCTGGTTATTGGCCTGATTATCTGCATGACCCCATGTTCCCTCACACTTCTCTAGCTGTCCTTTTCAGAAACCTTTGGTCTGCAGATAGTTTATAAAGGTCTGTTCCTTCCATGCCATTTTTTCCTCTTCAGCACCAGAAGCTATTTATGCCTCCTAAAATGTACAGATTTTTATTCCAAACCTCCAACTTGACTGTGTTTAGTCTCTTTCTGTACAGATCCTGGGAGGCTGAGCAGAACACGCAGCCCACGGTGCAGCATAGGTGGGAGTGCTGGATTGGAATTCTCTGCAACACAGGGCAAGACGTGGAACCCTCTGCAACAATGGCTGGAGGAGACAGACAAACAGCCTGTTATGAACTTGTTCCCAGAATGGCTCAAATTAGTACAATGGTAATGAGGTGCCATCCTTGCGATACATTACCAATAACATTCATGACAAATATGGGTAGGTGAATAACATTTATAATGCAACAATTAATTTACGGCAGTACAGCTTTGCAGACGGCACAATGACTCTTAATGTGCATTTGCTTAGAGGCATAGACAAGGATAGACTTCATCCTGAGCATTTTTTCTCTTACTAAGTTATAACCCAAAACTTTTCACAATTTACCTGTAGCACTAGATCCCATTTTCAAAGCTTTAAATTTCAGAATAACTGGAATAATTAATTAAAATGATTAATATTCAGAAACAATGGGATTGTTAATTCAACTGCTCTGTTGGAGGTCACAGTTACTTACAATTTCTGTTTCTATTGAGACAGCCACCTACTATAACCTTCCATTTTCATTAACACTTAATGATTAATGACATTTTCTTACAGGAATGAGCAACCATTTAAAAAACATGTTGCCATTGTATTACTCTTTCTCACTTACAGAGCTCCAAAGTTCTAATTTAGAAACAAATCCCCATGAATTAAGCAAGCCCTGACAGCAGAGTCACTCTCAAAACCCCATTTCCCTCCCCCCAACTCTTCAGTAAACTCTTGCAAAACTCATGTATATGTATTTGCACATAGGTAGAGGCTACCATTTTGCTATGAAATAGGAAGGGAAAAACTTACAAAAATTCTTTCAGATGTTGTTCAAATCTTTCCATCTTTTTAGTATCTGTGTAATTGGTGGGTTGTAGTATAAACTCTGTCCTCAACTCATCAGCATATCTGTCTGTTTACCTTATTCTTGCTGTTGACCTAAAGCCCCTGAGCACTTCTGGTCTTAAACTTAATATTTTTAAAGAATTACCACTTTTTTATAGGAGTATAATATGTACAGTATACAAAGACTTTTCAGAAAAGTTTTGTAAAGATATAATGATGACATGCATCAGAGATTGCATTCATCAGGCAATCGATGGGATGCTCCATACAATGTCTTGTTAAACTATCTTCTTCCATTTTGTCACTCTCAATTTTTTTAAAATTACCAGAAGTTTGAAAAGTATCCACTAAAAACTACCTAAAAATCAATACATCAAATATCTCAGGCAACATTGAACACGGCTATTATTTCTTCTGCACAGTGGCRTTTGCTACTCGGTGTAATGCAGATACACTGCTGACTTGCTCAGACCCAGCTAGAGGAGTAGCAGACATTTGCAATATGAAGCCCACATTTTAGCCAGCAGACAGCTATTCTTTCAGATTATACTGGTGCCAACGTTTGTGAGTCATCTCGACACTATTCACATGCCATTACCCCTGCCTGGAGCACAGTACAGGAGAGCTGCTGGTACACAATGAGACTGATCTGTCCATTTCAAGGCTGAATCTCACAAAACACTAAGGTGGAAACATGTTGCCCTCAGYTTCTGCCTTCTGCCTCTGTGCAGAGGTTTTCTCATGTAGCCTTCTGATGTAAACAAAGTTTATTCTTGGAATGTTTGCATTCTTCTCCTGTGAGAGAAGAATTGAGTGATGGTCATGTCCACCACACAGGTTGAGAGGTGGTGACCTCTCTAGCCAATCTCTGGACTTCTGTACAAATGTATAAAAGTAGAAATGTAAATAAAGTAGAGAAAAGATTTTCCCCCTCACTGCGATGCTTCTGGCCTGCTCTCTCTCTGTCCCTAAAGTGGGACACAACCAGCCTTCGGCCACCCGGCCCTCCAGCTAGCAACCACCATCAACGACAGAAACACTTTTCACTTGGGTTCAGTTTGGGAAAGATAAGGCAATACGGTGCAATTGTCAGAAAAAAMCATCAGTGATTTGGCTTTGTTTTCCCTTTTTTTAAATTTAACTTCAAGATGTTAAAATAATGGAAATTAATACCTTATTATCTTCACAAGGTGCAATATCTCTTATAAAAAGTGTTTTCCTCTTCAGTATCATTATGTCTTATCATAGAATCATAATCATTGAAACATAGAATGGCCTGGGTTTGAAGAGACCTTAAAGATCATCTCATCCCAAACCCCTGCCATGGGCAGAGACACCTTCCTCTAGATCAGGTTTCTCAGAGCCCCATCCAACCTGGCTTTGAACACTCCCAGGGATGGGGCAGCCTCAGGTTTTCTGGGCAACCTCTGCCAATGCCTGAACACTCTCACAGTAAAGAATTTTCTCATAATGGATATTTTAAACAAACTCTCTGTAGAGAAGGTTTGTACCAGTTTGAAGCCATTCCCCCTTTTCCTGTTGCTCTAGGCCCTTGGAAATAGTTTCCCACCATGTTTCATGTGGGCCATCTTCAGGTACTGGAGGGCCWCAATTAGGTCAGTCCAAACTTCTTTTTTCCAGACTGAATAATCCCAGTTCTCTCAGCCTTTCCTTATAGGAGAGGTCCTCTGTCCCCCTAATCAAATTGCTGGCATTCTCTCTCCTCACTCCAACACTCCCGTGTCCTTCCTGTGCTGGGACTCCAGAGCCTGACAGAGTACTTTGTCRGAGTTCAGAAGACAAGAAAAGAGCTTTGTATTTATTATTGCTACCCAGTTAGAGGATACTGTTGTCATTATAATACTGCCTGCAATTTCAGCTACTGTACTTGCAACAGAACCTGCAGCCTTTAGCCTTTAATCCAGTTCCCATGTGTGGTACTTTACACTTCTGCATTATGCAAGAGGAATATCTAAGAGCCTTCTGTATACAGGAACTGCTCATGCACATTAAAAACAAGGCTCTASTTAAACAACTTAACAATGAAAACTTTTACACACCTACTGCTTAATCAATACATCAATGTCAGAGAATGCTGATGCTATAAACAAGCCATTTGCAATTTTATACAAGTGCTTTGGCTGCAGACTTTAAGGTATATTTTTCTGTTATTTTTACTTTTCAGCATTTGCTTAAATGACCTAAGGGAGGGCTTCTCCTCAAACATTTTTACAAGTCTGAAATTATATAATAGGGTTTTTGTAGATTAATAAAGCTTTATGAAAAATAAAATTTATTACATGCATGACAAGAGACACTTTTCAAGCTTTTAGTATTCGAATATATCATCCATAAGATACACCTTGCTGGACAAAGTAATGTAACCATTAATGTTTACAGAAATTATGAGGTGCAGGTTTAGTATTTTATATCTTAAGAATTTTACAATTTTATCATAAATGGAATTTGGAACATAGAGACTACTTAGAAATTCAAGATTGCTTTGTGGTTTCTTTAAATATTTTAACCTAAGTACTCAATTTAAAATAAATTAAGCCATAAAACTACACAGAAGAAGAGTGCAGTTTTGAATATCACCAAATAAAAGTTGACTATGTTGTATAAAACAACAATTGAACTCCTTGGTCTGGTTATATTCTTACTCAATAATTCTGTCATAAATCATTCCCTGCTACATGTGYTTGGCAAAAGGCATTACTTGGCTCTAGCAGCTGCACTTTTCATCCTTTTGAGTCATAGCAACTTCTGGAGTTTATTTCAACAAACTATGATAGTGCAAGCACATTTTATAGGTAAAATCTCTTCTGGAACAAACCAGTGGGAAAAGAAGATGACTCAGAGGGATGATACTTAATTAGTATTATCTATGGTAATAAGCCATTCCAGGACTAAGCTAGTCATGATGAAGAAAACAGCCCCTCAATCTTAACAGGACTTCAGAGTTTAGCTTTAAATGACTTATCACTGAAAGTTTTAGCAAATGCAAATGCAGAGCTGCAAATATATCCTGAGCTGCTAATATAAGTCACAGATTTAAATACAATGGTTTATTTAATCCACTACTGCCTAGTAAGTGGATAATATTATTTCTTAAATACTAGTTCTCATAGTAAAATTTTATGATTAAAATCTGCCAGTGCATTGGTTTACATCTACAAACTAGGGCAACTGTAAGTACCCAGGTAGTAAGTAGCACAGGATTATTTACTGCAGTTCTGACAAAGGAATAGATGAAAATACTTTTCTGTCAAACACATTTTTAGCATATATAGAGCAGTTTGCCATATTTATAATACACTGGAATCCAAGAAGTCCATATCTGTTTCTAAAGAGAGGAGGGGAGCAGAACATTCCAATCAAGATCAGCAAAAAAGTTTTATGCCACTTCATCAGCAGGCCTGTAAGAAAGACCTAGTGACAGGAACTATTTTCTGTTGATATCTACAGTCTAAACTATTTACAAGCTGATTGCCACTGGTAAAGTTTTAGGGTGAAGGTGGGGGAACAAGTTTTCTGTTTTCTACTATTCATATCAAATCCATGGAATTATGTTCATTTCATGATTATAACTGCACTACACAAACCAGTTCCTTCTTTTATATTACTGGATGTAAGATGTAAAGAGTAATCAGAGATTTCAGAGTTAGAAAACCCAAGTCCTTCCTAAGTATTAAGTTCTTATCTCTGAAGGAAATTGTCATGASAGAAGCACAGATTTATCAGCTTTCTTTTCACACTGCAGCTGTATCCAGCCGGGCTGGTACTCCAGACTACACCTACAGTCAAGGAGCAGACACAACATCATCTATTCCTCCAACTTAAAGAAACAAGGAATGTCCAGGCYGTGTAGCATTCACTGCCTGGATGTCTTAGGCTATCCAGGCCAGAAGAAACACCTCCATTCCTTTAATGTAAYGCCATGCTGTAGCATGCAAAAGCAGTATACAAAATCTACCCCAAATCCATTTGTGGAATTAAGTTTGCTTTCCTGAGGGCTTTGACTGTAAATTGTTAGAAGTAAATTGAGCTAAAGGAATTTTTGAAAAGAACCAGTCAGAAGCATATTAAAACATTGCAGAATAATTTATGGGTGGCAACTGTAATGATGTGATACATCATTTGTGAATGTAACAATTTTTTCATTAGCATTTTAGAGTGAATTTCAGCAAATGAATTCATATTTAAAGCTCACTGTACTGTACAAAATCGAGCCCTACATCTATGAAGAATATTTGACAACAGTAAAAGAGTTTCTGGGTTTAGTTGACATTTTGTGGCTTAAGGTGAAAGAATTAAATAAATGGGAGTTGTGCTTGTTTGACATTCTATATGCCCGACAGATTACATGCTAAAGCTGTTCGAATTTTTCAGCAAGACTGGTCTCAGAGCTGCCTGCCTCTGAATGGCTTTAGAACAAAGCCACAGTTTTGAATTGTGGATAGCCAYGTTATTGCTTACATTCTCTGATTTCAATTGGAAAACAGTAATGGGAATATTTTCAGCTGAATACAAACTTGATTGACTATTTTGCTGAAATTAAACTGACAGTTCCAAATGTGATACAAAAATAAGGCACCTGGAGTGATTATCTTATGGAGTAGCTCAACCTCCACAGCACATTTCTCTAAACCTTTTGCCTCACAAGGCAAATACATTCTGAAGAATATTAGAACTCACAGGACCTTTTTAGCAAAATCCAAATTTCAACTCAAAAGCATAAATGTATTTTACCTTTAATTTTCCAATTGATTTAAACTATATCTTTCTAGACTAGAAGACTGCATGATTGACGATAAGATACATTAACAGAAAATAGCACAATAAATGCATTGAATTTGAAAATGTCTAGATTGAGCCCTTGAATGTGACCCACTTCTCTTGCTTTGTAACAACACATAAACACACATGTAGTACATGAAATTTCATTTAATTTCTTCAGGTGGCCATTTTCCAGTAATAACTATTCCTCCTCTATTTGCATGACTCATGAYATAGGATTATAAAATATTTTGAACAAAAGAGATTTTTGAGAATTTTGTAGTAAAATGGATACTCCAATCTAGTCCAAATGATACACCACGAAAATCCTAAGAAGTCCAAATCTGCAGAAAGCAAATGTTAAGATAGCTTCCTTATTCTCTGAAGCACTTTTCCTAAGTTTTCCTGAACTAAAAACTCTAATCATACTTGAAGAATGTCCATCGTATAAGAATTTGAATTATTCACAGATGCGTCTGACCCAAACACAGCCAAATTCAAAATCATTATGGACTAAATGCTTAAAATTTATTATGATTGTTATTATCATTTAAATTAAAACCAAGAAGACTCATGAAAATCTTGGTTCTGAAGGTTGTAATGGGAAAGCTTACTCAAGAGAAAATAAAGAGGATGTTGCCGATATAGCATGTAATTCTGAGATACCTGTTTAAAACCTTTGAAGAAGTAGTGTGGCAAACATCTTATCTACARTGACAGGATGTTCTTTTGGTTGTTTTTCTGTGTGGGTTTGTTGGCTTCTTTTTCATTTTTATAAAGAGACATACTTGGGTATGACTCCTCAGTTAAACTGCAGTTGCCTACTCTAAATTTATTGAGTCCATTGAAGCTGAAATTGCACTTATACCAAGTGAGGTTATTTCAGAATCAAGAGAAATGACTGCAAATGAAATATTATTGGGTTGAAAAGCTTCTTTTTCCTTAGAGGAAAACAACTATCCAAAATACCTTTTACTTATATAACACCTTTATGYACAACTATATAAGCAATAGGAATTCTTTGTGTACCTTCAATAGTATTCTGGGGTGCATCAGGAATGGCGTTGTCAACAGGTAGAGGGAGRTGATCCTGCCCCTCTGCTCAACSCTGGTGAGGCACATCTGGAGTGCTGTGTCCAGTTTTGGCTCCTCAGGACAAGAGAGACTTRGAGYTCCTGGAGSAGCTCCAGTAGAGGTTACWGAGATGAAAAGATGGAGCRTCCTTCTTATGGGGAAAGGCTGAGGGACCTCCTCAGTGTCTGTCAGTGCCTACACGGAGGGGTTAGAGGATGGACCAGCGGTGCCCAGCAATGGGACAAGAAGCAAGGGCCAGAAATGGATGCACAGAAAGTTCCACCTGAAGACCTTCTTCACTGTGCAATGATAGAGCACTGGAAGAGATCACCCAGAGAGGGTATGGAGTCTCTCTCACTGGAGATATTMCAGAACCATCTGGACACAGTCTTGTGCCATGTGCTCTGGTCTGACCCTGCTTGAGCAGGAAGGTGGGACAAGATGGCCCACTGTGGTCCCTTCCAACCYGACCCATAAAGGGATTCTGTGAATTTGGGTTTTATTTATATTGCTATCACATCACTTAGTAGATATATTTAAATTATGGAAATTGAAAAAGCATCAACATGATCAGGTGGACATGACTACAGTGTGAATGCAAGAGCTGAAGACATTCCTTGAAGAGGAAAATCTAGCAAAAATTCAATTAGGATTATCAAACATAAGAACTTAATGTACTGGTTAGGGTTTTTTTTTTTCCCACTCTAGAAGAAGACCACACAGATTGAAAAATAGTAATATAAAAGATAGAATTGCCTGGCCCCCAAAACTTGGGTGATTACATTTTTCTGTCAGAATGCTGACTGTGCTAGACTGGAGAAAATGATTTCTGCAGTCATATTACTTCCCTGCCATGCAGATATTTGTTTTCATAAGTAAAAGACAGTTATTTGGTATCTAGACTGAACTTCTGTGAAACCCATGTTACCCATGTAACTTTTAATGATACAGGTCTGTAAMACAAAATAATAAAAATCATAAGCATTTTTCTTTTTCAGAGTACAATATGGAATGGTATAAAAATTAGCTGTCACTATCTTAAATTACAAAACCATCAAAGTGTTGTGTCCTACAAAAACGCTTGAAATTATTACTGATATTACTAAAATAATTTATTTTAATTTATGAGACAAAAAATGCCCAGAGCCATAAAATATATTTTTCTCTCAAAATAGCACCATATTTGAGCAAGGAGAATGACTAATATTGTATTGTGGTGCTGCAGAATTATTCAAATTAAATGTACCATTTTTAAGCTATTAGCCTAGAAAATAAAACCAAGAAATAATCATGTGTAATTTCTGAAAAGACAATGCAGAACTAATTAGAATGAAAAACTATATTCAAGTTCTTCCCTCTCACTTTACTCCACAGATAACATTGATTTCTACAAAGCAACTCCTAAAGTAATACATTTTTTTCAAAAGTAAGAGAACCTTCTCCTGAGAACGTCATATTTTGTATGTTAAATTAGTTATGCATTTAAAATTTATAAGACATCAGAGAATACTTCCACGTATTTTCAGTGATCAAGCTGCCAAAATTATTCTATTTAAATTGAACTTTTCTTTAGATCACCTTGTTTTTCATACTACTGTTACTTTCCATATTGCTGTATTATCACACTGTAATTTTATAAACCTGTTCACACCGCTTAACTGTGCAYAGCTACAGAATTTCAAGTGATCAGGTTAGGTTACAGGTGTGCATCGGTGCCACAGAACATGCTCTGAGGCCCTGAAGCACAACTACATATGTCTTTGYCCATGGTTTTTGCACTAAATAAAAGTAGAGAGGGACTACCACTGAAAAACTCTGAGAAGTCTAAGTGGAGACAATTCAATAGCTGAAAAAGTATTTACATCTACCCTTTTCAGAAATAAAGTGGACATCATGGGATATTCTGAGTTTTCAACTCTTATGTACTTATGGCCATGGACAGAATGCTTTTTCTATATTTTTTTAAGTTTGCTAATAAATCCCTCTCCTCTTTACCAATCAACTCATATTCTGCACACATCATATTTCTTAAATAATTTAATTTTTTTCTGCTCAAATTCTATTGATGTAGAAACATAGACTCAAACACCCTGTTTCCACTCAATGTACTCAAATACAACTATCCTGAAAATAGATAAAACGCACACATCTTAATACAAATGAAAAGCCAGAATACTGTGTATCTGCAGTGGTTGTCTGTGAGCTGTTATATATATAGGGAATATTCCTGCAGTATTACACACCTATTGTGTTTTGAACCGTGTCTCCAAGCTGTGTTACATTCCTATTTTTCTCCAAAGTCTTCTGGGGGTAGCATTAACATTATTTTTCTAGCATGCTTTTAAGTTTATACTCCAGACCGTAAGACAAAAGCAAAAGACACATTCATTATTTAAAGAACATTCATCCCGGACTATAACAGCAAAAGACATTAGTAGCCATACTTAAATATCTGAAACAAACCATTTAGGAACTAAAAAGGAGTTCAAGCACACAAGAACATGAGAAGATTCTTCCTCAAAAACGAAGTAGAAAAAAAAATATTCAGAACACAAGACTTTGATCTATTAGCTGAATGACAGAACATACTGTTGCAGAGGAAAATATTCATTCTATGCTATGCTAAAAACCCTGCAATACAAGATACTGCAGTTCCAAGATTCTGCCTAATGCCTGTTAAAACCCATGGAAATGAGACACCTCTGTAGCTTTTATCACAGCTTGTAAAGTATATGASCTGTTTCAGGCTACACAACAGCCTGACCAAAAAGGAGAATTTTGTTGGAGAGTTCTGCCTCCCTGCACTAACATAARAAGTGGCCTATTAAAAGCTAATCATGAGGACTAAAGTCAATGAAATATTCATTATAGCTGAAAAATACACATTCAGTCCTAAAAAATCTACATTATGCTACATTTCATTGGTTTYTATATTTCAAAAACAGTACTTACAAGTTATGTCATTAAGAACACAGAACTAACACAACAGTTAATTACAGGCCTCAGTAACGCCCATGGGAAGCAATTTCAGGTTTTCCCAAAGACAAAAGGATAAGCATATGCATCTTGGTAACACTATCCAAGTTAATGTGGAAAGATTTCTACAATGTGACAGAAAGAAAATGAAAGAGAATTTTCAGAAATTTCAATTACAAGAGTGAAACAATTACTCTGCTATCTAGTTTATGTCTCCTGAACTCATTTGCTTTCAATTGACAGTAAAAGCAAACTTAATGCAAATGTATTTACATCCAGCTTTTACCCATGTACAGAATCTGAAATTAAAATAGAGGGTAAAGAATTTTTCTGCTGACAAATGCACAGAAAATAAATTAAGAAACTTTTAGGTGTATGGATATATTTTACCATAACCACTAGTGTTGGTTTCTAAAACTAAAGTGTAGTTTTACCCCAGTAGGTTGTCTTTTSTTTGCTATCAATAATACATTACTCTACCTTCCCCTTGAAAGATATTCACTCAGATCTGTATATTTTCACAATGCTACAGAGTGGAAGAGTTTTCTTTCTACTGACTATGTCAAAAAAGAAATTCAAGGTTCAACACCAGCTATGCTCAATGAAACAGTCCGACTGCTTAACAAACTGTTGGAATAGCAGTTATATCTCATCAGATTTGACTCAGAATTCCCACCTGAAGAGGGATTCTGAATTTCTCACACAGACTCATAAAGTCAAAGGTTAAAAATCATTGAATGTAATCCAGGGAACACTCTAGTCTCTTACGAGAAGGAAAGCATGTGTGTGTGGTTCTAAAGTAGAACTATTCCATGGAAGCCTTGCATTGGTTCACACATACCTTTGACATTTCTCATTTCTTTCTCTTTACAGGTTATTTTTTTTTTTTTTTTGCTACACTGTTTCACCATCAGTTTGTTTATTCTAAATGTTTCTTCTTGAAACCCTTTTTAAGTTCATGTATTTAAAAATAAGATGCAAGAATTTTGGAAGAAAAAGAAAAACCTCCCCAAAACACCCCCAATTTTAAAAGGATATAATTTCGCATTCTTTTATCTCATTTTAGTCTCATGTGCATAAAGGCAGCCTGTGAGTTGCTTAACAAAGCATCTTGTGAAGCTGGATTACACTTGCTTACAGCAATTATACCAGACAGGAGTTATAGGAACACAGTGTGCACAGAATTAGAAGCACTTACTGTTGGAATATATGGAAATAGCAAGTTATGCATGATGCCATTCAGTTCAGCTCATTTTCAGCAGGGCTCTTGCAAGTTACAGTAGAGTAAGTTTGCATGCTTAACTAAGTGCATTAACATTTTGGGTTAGATTGGGAACACACTTTTGAACCAAACATCTCTTATCACCTCTCACATGGCCTTGGTTTGCATTGCAGAATAGTCTCAGAGGACAAAATTGCATCCCTTTTGAATTAAGGTAAACTGACATTGTACTTCAGAATGACCTAAATCTTATGCTGCTGTTGACAGGACCGGGGCAGAGCCAGGCTGAGCTAAATCCCTTGAAACATGCATAAATACATAAATATGCAAATTTTGGGTCTTTAACCACAAAGTGGTTTGTTGTAAGTTCACTCCTGTTGTACTACATTACTGGCTAATGTGGATTCAAATGTTTCACAGTGGTAGCAGCCCTGCTATTCTCAGTGCAGCTGCTGACAGTGCCAGCACCCTGAACAGATGGGGTAGACATTGAAGCAACAGCTGTGCATATGCTGGCCAGCTGTCATAAATTAGAGAACCCCTCTTCCTCTCTATCCTTAGGAGATTGCACCTTGATCATGGAGAAGTGTCCTGAAAGGTCCAGCCACTCCAAATGAACAGGTCACCTTCTCCTCTGTACAGCTGGTGTCTCAGCTGTCAGAAATGGAGTCAGAGGAAAGGAAAGGGACGTGTGGGTACCATGTGCCATTGTGGGCTTCTTCCAGGGGGGCATAAGGAWGAGGGGTATTGCACGTGCATGAGCTTCAAGATTGGAGGTAAGTGAATTGGAGGAATAGCAGTGTCCAAAAAGCATACATTCAGGAAGGTTACTCCTCCAGATGCAGCAGAAGCTCTGAGGACATTTCCACTTCTGACCCTGATGAAGGAACTAGAGGTTTGCAGTTACGGGAATCAGGTGATGAATGCTCTGATCAGTGACAGAGGGGCTCTGTTTCCAGCCAGGCAGAGGAAAGGGACAGCTGGTCTTMCTGGATGGTATGGAACAGATTTCCTGGCATATCAGACCCGGGGGAGAATAATGCTTTGGTGGACACTGGTGCACAGTGCAACTTAATGCCATAGGGGACCATGGAGGCAGAACTCAGATAGATTTCTGGAGTGACAGGGGGTCCCAGCTGGCGAAGTGACCCTAACAGGAAACAAGGGCCATAAGTACCTACTGTGGACCAGCTCAGATTCCCAGGGTTTCCTTGTCAGAGACTACCTCAGAAGAGGACACTGCAAGAACCTAAAACTGTACTACAGATATACTTTTGCTGTAGACACCATGAAAATTAAAGAAGCTGTTTACCTTGCCCAGCCTGTCAGATGATCTGTCTGAGTAGTAGGCTTGCTACATGCCAAGGATCAGCAAGCGACATGATGATGCTACTATGATGGTGCATCAGTGGCAATACTGCACTGAGTACCTCTGGTTCCCCTCCATGAGCTTATTCATCAATGGAGAACAAAGAATTCATCAGCAAGACTTAATGGCACTTGAAGAGTCCCATACAGCCAGCACAAAGTCTGATGGAGGGTGCAGACTTCCAGTAAACTATTGTGGCCTGCACAAACCACTTTCCACAGAGTGCAGCCATACTGGACACCTTAGAGCTCCAGTACCAACTGGAGTTAAAGGCAGGCAAGTGATAAGCCACACCTTATGTGATCAATGCTGCTTTCTCTGTTGCTTTGGCAGACTATGGGCCACAGTTTGCTTCCATGCAGAAGGTTTTCCATTGCCTGGAATTGCCTGTCTCACAAATGGAAGTAGCATATGAAAAGGAGACTCATAAGCTAAGAGCAAAATGAATCTGTTTATTGCAGAGTTAAGACAGTACTTATACACTTATACACTCTGTTCAGTCCTTGGCATGAAACGCAGCTGCAGGCCTGTAATAAATCCATTGGCCTGACAGTTTGTTAGTTTTCTCAAGGTTTGCAGGCTTCGAAGGAACAGAACATCTTTCCTGTGTAATCTAATTTCTTCCATGCTTCCCAAGAATTTTCTGCAGTGTCCAGCTTTGCTGGTTCCTTATAGTACAGTCCTACCATTTGCCATGGATTGATATAGACARCAGTGAAGCAGGGTGAAACTGCCCAACACTGTGAGACAACACAGTGAAAGAAGCATTTGAGAAAGCATTATTTGGACCCCACCTGCAGGGGTGTATCCAGGTCTGGGATCCCAGCACAGAAAGGACATGGATTTCTTGGAGCCAATCCAGAGGAGGCCACCAAGATGATGAGAGGGATGGAGCAGCTCTGCTATGAGAAAATGCTAGGAGAATTGGGATTGCTCAGACTGGAAAAGAGCAGCCTCTGGGGTGACCTAATTGTGGGCTTCCAGTACCTGAAGAGTGCCTACAAGAAAGATGGAGAGAGACCATTTACATGAGTCTGGACTGGCAGGACAAGGGGCAATGGGTTGAAACTGGCAGAGGATAGGTTTAGACTAGATGTTAGGAAGAAATTATTTTCTGTGAGGGTGGTAAGGCACATGTACATATTTCCCAGAGAAGCTAAGGCTGCCCCATCCCTGGAAGTGCTCAAGGTCAGGTTAGGTGGTCTAGTGCAAGGTGTCCTTCTCCATGGCAGCAGTGTTAGAATTAGATAATCTTTGAGGTCCCTTCCAACTCAGACCATTCTATGAGTCTATGACTAATATTTTCCCTTAAAGCTGACTTTGCCCAAAACAAAGCAAGGTCGAGGGACTTGCACAAGGGACTTAGTTTTAGGAAATAAAATTTCATATAGATATTGCCACATCTTAGTGCATGTGAATTACAGTCGCAACCATATTCCATCATCTAACTGAAAGAAAACACATGCTGAGTTTCTAGACAGTGCATATCCTTGGTTACAGTCAGACTGGAACTCCTCTCCACTGAGTAACACAGGAAGTATTTCAGCCAGTTTCCTCAGCAGCAACAAACCTTTGAAGAGATCAAACATGAAACTGATCATGCAGTAGCCCTAGACCAGCTAGACAGGACCAGAATGTAAGAAGGATAGCCCACACCACAGCCAGGAAATTGTTGCTGCAGTCAGAMTCTCTGCCAGAGAGCACCTGGAGAGACCCAAGGTGAACCTCTGGAGTTTTGGAGCCAGGACACAGAGGAYCGGAATCCCACTGCACCCAAACTATGAAAATGGCATTCTGGTAAAATACAAAGTGGTATTTTGTATATACAAAGGGTTGCCTCAGAAGTAGTCATTACAGAAGCACAGCTCTTCGTGGCACCACAAATATCCGTACTGTCCTGAATGATCAAATGAAGGATCCCCTACACATCATGAAGCTGACACTACATGGATCACAGTTGCAGGAACATGCCAAAGTTAACATCACGTGCTTTCTGTAGAGCAGATGGCTATTGGATGTTCAGAAACTTACCCTGTAACCAGTATTGCCACCCAAAATACCCTGAACTTTGAAAAACAAGTTTTATGATGACAATTCACCACAAAAATAACTGAATTGGACAATATGTGCCAACTATGAAACTACTTGTAGGCCTCCAGGCCAAGAAACGCATTTCTTGACTGGGAATATCACATTCCCTGTCATGCACCAGCCACCAGAACACAGAACAAGGCAATGTATTATTAAAAATTATGCTGAAAGCAATGAATGCTGAGACATTTAAGTACTGTGATGCACATTTGCCAGAAATCACATGTCTAGCAAACACTAGAGGATCTTCTTGCCCAGATGAAAACCCTGCATACTGTGAAAGGAGCTACAGCTCCCATGGCACATAAAGGGAATTGGATCAGAAAGTGTGGGTTACAATTTCTTTGGGAAAAGATGAAGACCTTCAAGGGACAGATTTTTTTTCCCAAGGACACAAGTGTATTTGCTGGTTAATTCAGTCAGATGGAGTAATCTGATGTGTACTTCCAGGATGCCTAACATTAGGCCTGATTTGAGTTTCTATTATAGCTGTACTCCATTGGAAAGCACCACATCAAGAGACAGTAAAAGGAAAACCACTAAAAAGACAAGCCTTTTAAGGAACCTGCTGAGTGCAGACTGATCCCACCTCAGTTGGCTTCTGCACCCAACAATTCAACACACAACATCATCTCCCCTCTCAAATCACCACCACAGCAGACAGACTCCAAGCCATAGATTTCTTTCTTCYCTATCCCTCTGGAGTTTTTGGGTAGTGGCAGCATGAACAAGAGACTGCTTAATTGCTGTCTTGTTTAACCCTCAGTAGCAATATTTTTGGATTTTGGTTTGGTTTTTTTTTGACAGATTTCTGATATCTTCATTTTGAGTCTAACTGGACAGAGGATGCTGGAATATTTTTTATTTTTCTGAAAATCATGACTTTGGCCAAAGGGAAAGTGGCATGTATTTAAATACTTGTTATTTTGTGGATTTACTCTTTAGCACTAATTTACCTTTAAGTCTCATATATATTTACATCCATATATAACTTTCATGTAGTGAAACAGGTTTTGATTTTTATAGCTCATATATTCCTTTCTGAATTTAACACATGAGAAAAAAAAACCAGTCAGATAAAAAAATCTGTATGCCACCAGTACCACTGAAAACTAATTTAATCTTAAATTCCCTTGTAAACATCTGTTCCTAATAAAGCATCCACCCTTTAAGCAATTGTAAGATTACCAGGGAGCAAATAAATGTCTAAATAGTCTTTATTTCATTTTGCCTCCCACTGAAGGTCTCTGGGACATATGTATCCTTCTCTCTTTCTCATCTTTTCTACCCCTTCTATCTCTTCCAAATTAGTTCTATGCTGAATGTATGCCTCAAAAAAATGAGCTGTTTGCCTGAAAACATGCCCTAACTTCAAAACTTGACCAAAGTTATAACAGTTGTTCCTGTAAGCCTGCATCAAGCAACCCTGTAATTAATCATCTCTTTCCTCGAGGGCTACTGTCACTCAGCATAAATCAGAGAACATGTTTTCTTCTTGTTAAAGCAAGTATTTATTTTTCTCCTTATGAAAGAAAAAAAAAACATTTGGGATTCTTATTTTTTCTTATGAAATGAAACATTTCGACTCCCCATTAGTTTGGGAGTCCAAATTAAGGACTCTGAAGGCACCATATTTACACCTTCATAGCTGAACCTCCCTCATCAACTTTTGTTTTGCTAAATTGATATTTAAAAGTTTGTTTTTCAGTAAGTACATATTCCTGTCATAATATAGCTTGTTAGAATATTGAAATTTTCATAGGGGAAAATTGCCATGAGACAGTATGTATTTGGAGGTTCTTCTGCTTTTTCTCAGAACAAAAGCTGAAATATTTATCCCTGTTGGAGAAGATTTTTTCTCTTCCCTCAAAGCTTTTGCCCTGGCTCTTGAAACCATTTACTGCAAGGATGAAACCTCCCCTGGTTTTGAGGATAGTTAACATTGGCTGGACCTCAAGCATTGAAAGGGCTACTGGATTTACCAGCACCTCTCCAATTTGACCAGAAGAAAATTAGTTTGGTTACCTRTAAACAATTCTCTTTCCTTCAGGCGGTTTGTACCGTATTCTTTCAGGAGATCTGCTGACTTTTACTGTGTAATTGGTTCTGACTCGAATAGAGCACAGACATATACAGACTAAACTTTCCCCAAATTAAGGTTGACTATTCCATCATCCTGGAGATGCAGCAGCAGTTGCAGGTTCACATGTGGTAAGATTTTTCCAATGGGATTTTAAAGGAAGAATCAGGTATATGTAAAAAGTGCAACACATAGAATTCAAAAGAATTTTTTAAAACCACAACAAACTGATGCCAAGGGAAGCCTAAAAGAGCCTATGTCAAATAGTGTATTRGTTTGAAAGRCAGATGTCTGCCAGGGAAAGCAAGAGCCTCAATTGGAATGGAGAATGTAAACCCCCTCCCTCTGAATTATTRTAATTTTGGACCTAACAGGGCTCTCAGGCAAAGGTATGGGGACAGGAATAACAGTTCTTTACTAGTATGTAGTACTAGTACTAGTACAAGGCAAACCAAACAACCACAGCATCAACAACAAAGCAAAACAAGGAACCTCGTGACAGCCTTCTCAGCTAAGGCGAAAAGGGATGGAGGAGAGGCTTTGCTTCACAAAACCCTGGGGCAGTCTGATCCCGGTGCCCCTGCAGAACTCTGAGGAGCATCAAGCTAACACAGCAGGAATGGGCAGAAATCYTGGGCTGGTAGATGAGATGTACCAGAAGTTCCAGGGTGGTAGCTGGAACTGCAGGACATCCCAGCAGGGCAGGGCAGGGCAGGGCTACAGCCCTGCAAAGACCCACAGCAGTGCTGAAGAAGCGTTGGAGGCAGGACAGCAGCTCTCACAGGGCAGGGAAAAATTGAGCCCAGAATTCCTGGTCACAAGAGCAGACGGTGGTTGATCCCTAGGACTGGGCTTAAGTGATGACAGTGAATTCTTCCCACATTAAGCAACAGCTTGACTGTTCTCCTTCCGATGCAGACAGTGAGACAGAGTGCAGCTGCCCCCAGCCCCATCCTTTACTTGCCCCCAAAATGTATCTTCCCCCTCCGAGAGAAACTCTCAGAGACAAAAGAMGTGTAACCAGGTACTACACTTCTCTCCTTTGGCCACTTCTTTTGTTTTCCTTAAACACCTACAAGTACTCAGTAGTTAGTTTCCTAGCAAGTTATGGGGAAAAATTCTATAAGTAAAAGAGAAACGAATCTAACTCCCAACAAATAGGAATGATAACACCATCACAGTATCCCAGGGAAATATCCTACACGCTTAATCTGCTWGTCTTTGATAGCACACTGATACCCTTTTCAACACTAAGGAGCAAATGACTTGCAAGTCTGATCCTAAACTTCAGTTTCCCACATCTTACATCCATCTTGCAGTTGTCCTGGTGAGGGCACACCTCAAAGCACAAGTCTTTCGAAGACTGAAGTGTCACAAGTGCACTGACAGAAATATATGGAGAAATGAGCCCACATGCATGATTGTTTTAGGCCAGAATTATAAGGCATAGGTCTGAGAAGCCTGAGAAGCCTTATGTGCTCACTCAGTAGTATATCTGGAGAAAGGGAGATTCAGGGGGACCATATCGCTCCCTACAATGGCCTGAAGGGAAGTTGTAGCCAGGTGATGGTTGGCCTCTCCCAGGCAACCAGCAGCAGGAGCAGAGGTCCTTAGGCTGCACCAGGGGATGTTCAGTTTGGACATCAGAAAGAATGACTTCCTGGTTGTCAAGCATTGGAACAGGCTGTCCAYGGAAGCCATGGAGGCCCCATCCCTGGAGATGTTCAAGAAATGACTGGACAMAGCACTCAGTGCTCTGGTCTGAGCGACAAGGTGGGGATCAGTCACAGGTTGGACTCGATGATCTTTCAGCACAACCTGGTGTTATCTATATTAACATAATTCTGTCTCAAAGAAGGAATTTCTAGCATGTTCTAGAATTTTCACTCCTTAGAAAAACATAATCCTTAAGAAAAGACATATCAACAGACTAGGAGGACAAAGCAGAGAAAACTGGGTTTTCTTTTCAGTGCAGGATTTGGAGCTTAATGGGTCAGTGAAAGGGATTCTGKGGCACAGCAGCTACAACTGGAAGTAAAATGTGGAAAATACCTTCCATGTGATCCCAGCCCAATGAAACTTCAAACTGTCAGGCAGCTCTCAGGGTAGATATGACAATAGGCAAGAAATAATGCAGATACTATCCCAAACTACAGACATTTGGCTCCTGGTGCTGAACAAACAAATATCCCCAAGTTTTAAAGTAATCTTTAAGAACAAATCCAGTAATACCTATGATTTATATTCCATAGTCCCTATTTTTGTAACAAAGATTAATCAGCAAGGTCTGTACATAATAAAGTGACTTTGTATTCTCTACTTCATGTTTATTTTGCCAAATGATCAGAAAATATTAAATGCACGTAATTCAACTTTGCTTCCCAGAATTTTAAATTCTTACTTTAGCCTTGATCAGCCCTCCTCAGTTATAAAAATCACATCTGTTTTCAACTTATGATTTTRCAAGAAAAAACACAGTATGAAGCACAGAAGATTTCAGTCAAATAATTCACTCCTAAATTATGACRTTTTACTAAACAGAGATCTATGTACAGTAACATTCAATTTATTTGCTATAACCAAGAAAAAACAGATCATTAAGCCAAGGATTCCTGGGGCAAGATCTCTTTTGAAGAAATAGCTCTTCTACWAACAGTTATATTAACATATGCTCAACTTCAATCCAAGTAATTGCAGCATAAGGAAAAAAACTACTTGGATACTTAAATCAGACCTCCATATGTAGTTATATGTTTAGTTGTATAAATAACTAAACCAGGACTCTGTTAAAATTCAATTCTCTATTTTTGGTTTGAATTAGTGAGGGTTTATGTTTGTTTTTATTGTGTTTTGACTTCTTTTTTACATGAGTTCTGTTTTTATTTTATCACTCAAAAACACCTGGTTTCCCCAGGGATCAGTTTTCCTATCAAACACCAATCAGGGAAGACCTGAGCAACTGCACATACTTCTTCTGCTCTCTCCAGCACAGAGAAGCACAGGGCATGGTTTGTGAAAAGCCTAGATCTTTCCACCTGTGGAAATGTTTTAGAGGAATTACCCTCCTCAACCAGTTTAGTTGGACCTCAAATGTTGCACAACAAAAAGCTRGTGCGTGCTTAGCAGCTGAATACATTTGAGCCACTGTGGAAAAGACCAAACAGATACTATTCTGAAAATAAAGTGCACCTGTTCAGAGTGCCCCTACACAGTAACTTTGCTCTTCTCCACAGTGGAGAAATAGATTTTCTAAGAACCCGGCAAATACACTGCCTGCAGCCAGTGGCATCTCAACAATAGTCCTACTGCAGCTACCACTAATCAAGTGTCATGATAATAGCAACAGGTGAAGCAAGGAAAAACAGCAAGGGACAACTGCAGGCTTTAAAGGTTCTTGAGAGAAACTGCAAATATAATCAGTTATTAAAAATACTCTCAACTAAGAGAATATATTCTCCATACAACATGAATGACTATTTGACTATGTTTTACTAACCACAGAATCAGGTGTGGGTTTGAATGGATCTTAAAGATTAACTAGCTCCAATGCCACTGCGATGGGCAGGGATGCCTTCCACTAGATCAGGTTGCTCAGMGCTCCCTCCAACCTGGACTTGGACATTTCCAGGCATGGGGCAGCCACAATTTCTCTGGGCAACCTATGCCAGGACTTCACTATTCTCACAAAAAAGAACTTTTCCCTAATACCTAACCTAAGTTTTCTTTCTGTCAGTTTGAAGACTTTCCCACATACCCTGTCACTCCAGGCCCTTGTAAATAGTGTCTCCCCACCTTTCTKGTATGTTCCCTTTAGGTTCTGGAAGGCCCCAATTAGGTCACTCCAAAGCCTTCTCCATGCTGAACAGCCCCACTTCTCTCAGCCTTCCCTCCCAGCAGAGCTGCTCCATCCCTCTGGTCACCTTTGTGCCTCCTGTGGCCTGGCTCCAGCAGGTCCCTGTCCTTGCTGTGCTGGGAGCCCAGAGCTGGATGCAGCCCTGCAGGTGGGGTCTCAGCAGAGCGGGGCAGAGGGGCAGAATCCCCTCCCTGCCCTGCTGCCCACGGCCTTTGGATGCAGCCCAGYACAYGGGGGTTTCTGGGCTCCCASTATACATTCCTGTCTGATATTCAGCCTCCTATGATTTTTTTAATGGGCTTTATGTCAGAAGTAATAAAATTTTTACATCACGAAAGATCACTACTAGATATGTAGTATACATTTTCAGTAAATCAAAGCAACTATTCTTTTTTCACATCTCCAGCTGAGATGTGTTGGGAGAGTCTGCATGACTAGAAAGCTGTGATGGACACACCTCAGCTCTGCAGGAGAGAAAGGCTAGGGAGACATGAGAAGGGAGTTGCCCTCTGCACAGGAGCAGTACAGATTCAGGGAGCTTTTCAGTAGGATGGGAGACAATCTTGTTGAGAGCTCATGGGTTGGGATCAGGTAAGAGGCTATTAAGGGTGACATCCTGGGGAAAGTCTGTCACAGACTCCCTGATCAAGGTGAGGTAGCAGTAAAACCTGTAAAGAGCTTGAAATCTCTGTGTCACAGACCCTTGGTCACATGAGAAGCTTTGACCTCCCTGATATTTGCTGGGAATGCAACATGACAGGACACAAGAAATTAGGAAGCAGGATGTCAGGGGATAACTGTCACATCCCAGGGGGATGGATGAAAAAGCCAAAGAAGATACAAACCTGGATCTGCTACACACTAAACAAGAAACAAACTTGTAGGGGATGTGGCAACCTGTGGCAATCTTGGTAATACCTTAGAAACCGATGGCTGAAAGCAGAGCACAAACCCTTAATTTCATGAGAGCAGATATCACTTTACTAAAGACTGGGGAAATGGGATCTATATGCAGCTTCAAACAGCAAAAGAACTCAAGAAAGCTGCCTAATCTTTGAAGACCTCCAAGCACAAGGAACAGTTCATCCTCATGCTGGAGACAACAAGGAGACAATTTAGGAGACCAACATGGTTTAAACAGAAAATTCATTAGACATGTGGCATTAAAAAAAAAATGCTATTATGCAGATGGAATTCAGGAAAACAACTCAGACATTTAGTGAACCTGTTAGCCAAATTAAAACTCTTCTGCAGCTGAGACTCGCAATGCACTTAAAGGGCCACAAGAAGTGCATCTACTGCTTCAGAAGTATTAAAAGTCCAAGCAAGGAAAGTGTGGGGCCATTGCCATGTGGGGCAAATGATTTAGTAGGAGACAGATTAAGGAAGAGGGACTTCATGTTTTCTTTGCCTTGGTCCTCAAAAATAACATCTCATGGGCCTCTACGTTAAGTGAAAGTTCAGGGAAAGAAAGTACCAGGATTGGATGGGAATTGACTCAAGGATCATTTGAGAAAACTTGGCCTATAGCATCCCATGGATTCAGATGAGCCATGTTCAAACATGTTAAAGATCACCACAGTCCTCACAAGGTAACTCTATCTTCTTTYAAAGATTGTGGGGATTAGAGAAAATCCTGATCTAGTGATATAAAGCTAAGTGATAGTGATACAAACAATTCAGCTTCTAAACTGTTCCATTTGGTGCAGTGAGGCCAAGTCTCCATAACCACCTAAGGAAGTCTGGCCTTTTACAGATGTTGGAACACAAGACCACATTAAGACCAACAAAACCAGTGAAATAACCATTATTGTAGGAATTGTATCTCTTGTTTACCATAGTAATAACTGAGAAAATCAGGATAATAATAAAAAATTGCTAATACAGTGTTTTAAAATWCTTAAGGCATTTAATGAGATTTTTTTCAGTTTGAATCAAAAGCTGTTAGTCGTGAACTAGTTTTCCACAYCTAATTCACTATTAAATTTCAATTTCAATTTAAACATAAGCAGTTTGTGTATCAATAATGCAATGAAAATGGAAGTGACAAACTGCTATTAATGGAATGTACAGGCTAAAACAATARCGACAAATTAATCCAGTCTCTTCTKCAGACCATACATTACCAGATTCACAGATGAAGAATCCCATGTGGTTTCCATAAATGAAATATTAATATTTAGAATAAGACACTAATCTTAGATGTAAGTATGAATTTAAGTTTACAGTATTCACATTCCAGAGTATTAACTAATAAATGCAGCTTTAAAGGAAAATTATTGATAGAAATACTTTCAGTGCTATCTTGCAAATGGAAGGTTTTAGGTAAATTTTATGGAACTGCAGAGGCAGAAGTTGACTGTAAAACATCTCATTGTAGGGTATTTAAACACTTCAAGCAAGAAAGTTTCTCTCTTTCCCATAACTAAAGGTTGAAGGCTGACTTTTAGAAAGGTTAATAACACCCAATGACATGCCTTTATCCTTATTTATAAAACATGAGGATGACCAATTGTGATGGAAAGAACAAACATCGGCAGCCATCCTGTAAGGATACCCACCCTGCAGGACTCTCTCACCACTGTGATGAGRTCTGCTTTTAAATCTGTCTCAAGAGAAAACTGACAAGGTGCACATGTGCCAATGTGTGCTACAAACCCTGGCAAAGGCACTGAGTGGTAAGAAAAACTGCTGACAAATTAGTCTCATTTGATAACTGTAGGTTTTTGAGGTGATGGAGTTGGTACTTCCCTGCACTAATCACCTTAAGGGTCTCAAGATACTTATTTGTATCCTTAAACTCATGTTCTCTCAAGAATTATTCTTTCACCAGCTGAMGTCCTTCTATATCTCTTCTGAAACCTTTAAGAAAATGAGCTTTTATGGATTTCATATTAAAGCATCACATTTTATCACAAATCACAGCCCACAGAAGCTCCATAGTATATAACAGTATAAAGGCATCAGAGATTTCACCAAGTTTTCTTTTTACTTCACGCTTCTCATTTAGTCTTCTACTCTGCTAAACAAGGGAGTGGAGACAATTGAGGTAACCAAATAGTGCAGAACTTAGCACTTTATCCATACGCTGTCTGTTTTAATCAGTCTTAGAATGTAAAGCACAGCCAAAAAAAAAATCATTAGATTAATTATTTGCTAAACAGTTTCCATGCTGCAGTCTTGTTATACTCAAGTGTGGTAAAGTTAAAACACCTCCAGCTTATATCTGTTATATGTAAACAGCAACTGTAATACAAGTAGCAATAATTACTCCTACAACAGGATGGGTTTCTTTCCTCCTAAAAATGGCCTGGATTCCAGATTTAGTCAAAAAGCTGTTCTAAAGCAAGGATGGTCCTGACCCAGCATATGAAAATGACCCACCATGTTCATATCATCAACAGAGCATGCATCACTTATCTCAGAGAACAGGAGGATGACAATGTCTTTGAACTGGTTACCAGTTTGGAGACTGGACATGCCTGGACCTCACACTGATGACAGGTTTTTATGAAAGAATTTATAGCCAAGGGTGACAACACACTCCACCCACAAGGAAAAGATAGCAAATGATACTTCCAGCTTGAAAGCATTTAACTTGGCCTTACTTTATCAAAGGAAAAGGAGGTATACTAAACAAAATGTAATGAAAATAAGCTCTGAAATGATTTGGTTTATTTGTCTCCCTCTACTGGTGTTATATGCAAAACCACAGGCTAGCTCAAAGTGCCCTGTCATTATTATGTTCTTTAAAATGGGGAACAGGATCTCAGAGTGTCTCAATTTCAAAGCTCAGCTACTCACTAAACAGAAGTGCTTATGGGCTTTGGCTCTCACCAACTTAGAGCAACTCTCACACATGTTTTCTATATAAAGATAAGCTTAAATAAAATGAAAACTGGAAGCCTTATGTCTATATCTGTCTAATTTGGTGTCACAATTCTTTCTATGTGCACCTTTGCTGCTACCTCTTCCTGACGTGCACCCTTTCCTTACTTTGGAAAACTGTCCCTCTATCACTATTGTCAGTATTGGACAAATCAAGAGCTCTKATAAACAAATAAAAAATTAAAGCCATGTCTCTGATTGCATTTCATTTTTAAGTTTTGTGATTAAAAGAACTATTTCACCACAGTCTTAAAAGACTGTAGCATCTTGGTAAATACTTTGAAAAGAAAAATAAACCTTCTATTTATAATACATAGTAACCTATTAGAAAATCTGTGTTCTTGGAGTGGATGTATTTTTTTTTCTTAATGTGATGTGATTTCAGATTCCAGTTTCTTAGATGACATAATACTTTATTATCTCCAGAGAGTGTTGAGCAGACACATTTTAGAAAACATAATGTATTTRTTTCTGAAAAGATAGACCATAGCCATTATTGCTGGCTCTGCTATCAATGTGCTCTGACAAATTCTTACATATTTTTTAAAGTCAGGTTTCCTAACTTTCCAGTTTGCAAAAATTAGTCATGTAGTATTTAGCTTCTTCATATGGTGGCATGAAAATTACTTAGTTTTTGACAAGCTATTGTTATTTATCTTTGCTGTGCTCCTTTTCAGCCTACTGCACACAAGAATCTATCAGGAACATGTATTTGCTCACTACTGCTATTTACCATAGGGAAAATATATTACTGGCAAGCACAGATGTCACTCTGAGGCACAGGTGATACAAAAAATTTAGTGGCAGTCATTACAGTTGTCATAGGACACAAAATATCTTCCTATCAATTCATTAAATGATGCAGAATTACTTTGAAATATTATGCACTTACCAAACAAATTTGATCAGTAAAATCTCAATTTCTCAATAATTTTTATGCAGAGATGCCCTTGTGGTCATGTAGAAATTTCTGCAAGACAGTGATGGAGGCAAGCATCCTTAAGTACACACGAATTCCTCATCTCAAACTACATACAAGAACTGCTTACATTTCTCATAGTACATTTGTGTATCTTCATCTTTCAGCTGAGAGAGACAAGGTCTTAAGGAAGGAAATTTGTGGGTAGGGTCTTGAGGTCTGAGCTGCTCTAGCAATTCCYAAATATCAATTCCCCCCACTGCAGAACTATAAAGCCCCTTTTCTCCCTGAAAAGATGGAAAACAAGTCATTTTTAAAGCAGCCATATAATTTAATTTTCTGCTTCAGTAGAGGTGCACCACTACCTGGTGGGCTTAGAGGTTTGTGTGTTTGTTTGTTTTGACTGTGTTTAAGAATAAATATATTTAAATATATTTAATAAATATATTTAATAAATATATTTAAAYATATTTAATCTGAATCATTTATCCTTTTGTTTTTCTTCTATGCGCAAAAATAGAAACTGCACATGTAATGCAAGGGACACTCCATTTCTAGTCTCATTTCTAACCTATGACATTTCCCCAACTACTGCTTCAATTAAATATGGTGTACTCAAGCTGGGCATTCAAATAAATGGAATATAATGAAGTGCTGGGTTACTCATTATGTTAACCTCATTAGAATGTATTAATATAGTGATAAATAGATTGAGCTGTCTTTAACTGATGACAAACTAAAAATGGAGCGCTAAAGAACTTCCACCATTAATTTAAATAATAAACCAATTTCCATTTTCCAATGAATTTGATGTGATATGGACACTGTATCTTGCTTTCAGTTAAAACAAACTGTATTTCTCTTAACTCATTTTAAATTCAATCATATGCTTTCTTATTATCAGGTGAATGCAGTTATGTTKATCTTTTACATAATCCTAAGTCTCCTTGATGTCCCATGTAAACTACACACAATGAGTCCATTCTCTAAAATGGAGTAGTGTGATGGAGGAGATTTTTATCCACAGCCTCACTCATAGACAGAAGAGAAACCTATAATTCTGATCAACAAAGACTAGAAAAGGGAAAAGGCTCCTGCAATCAAGAGACAAAGAGAATTCATTATGAAATCCATGTATGTTCTTCTAAGTCCAGTGATTAATGCCTCAGTTCAACAATAATACATACACTAAAACATTGGCTGGCACTAACCATAAGACAGATGGAGTTCTGATATGGAACCAGGGAAGCAGACTGCTACAGGCAAATCACAAAGGCAGGACCTTTTCTTTAAGGTAAATTCCCTAAGTACATACCTTTTAATATGGAATACATTTGACCATCAATGTTCAATGGGTTACTCCCATTGCATCTTCTTGCACAGCATCAGTAGTTTTGGTCTTCACTGTTTATTTATTAATTTTTATACATTTTCCTGTGTCTAGTTCTATAAAGATCTCTTCCTGTTTATTAGTGTGAGATGGCTAAGTGCCTCAAAGCAAATAATGAAATAAATATCTATTGCATGTGATTAAAAAGCTTGTTTGGAAAAAGTTCAGGAGATTTGTGGAAGTGAGGTAACCCTTATATATATAAATAAATAGTTACTAATCACCAGTGAAGTTGCAATGTAAGGATATAAAGATTTTTTTTTTCCTCAAACTTATGTAGATGAGCTTGATGCTATGACAACTCCCCTGCTTGTACAAGGCTTGTCTTCACATTTTGAGCTGGCCCCAAGATGCCACTTGCAGCACTCCAAGTAGCAGGGTCAGATGTCCTAATTATTAATTCCATTAAATCCTATCAAGTTCATTCAAGAGAACTGGATCCTTGCCAGTAATGCAATCTGCTACCTCAGTCCCATAAGTTTCTGAAGTAAAAGCAGACTTGGACTAAATCTCCATCATCAATCAAAAGAAATTATTTTTCATTTTGAAATCATTGTAAGCCTTAAATTTAAAGGCCAAATCTGAGACTATGGCAATTGAATCAGGAGTAAGCAGGCTGAGAACACAATTGATTCTGCCACTACATGCCTGAACCAAAGAAATCCAAACCCCTTCATAGGTTTAAAGTTTTATTTAAAGATTTCTGAAGTATGAATTGGGGGAAAAAAGGGATAACAGGAAAAAAAAAAAGGCTACTTCAATTAAATGTTTCTATTAAACACTCTAAGTTACAAATTGGAAAAAACATATAGCCACAGGTGTACCTATTTTACTGAAATGACAGAAATCTTCCTTTTAAGAATTGTGCATGCAAATCTCAGAGTTGAGATGTCAAACTTCTACGTAAAGGTAAACAGTCTTAAATTCACTGCAAAGACTAAACCATTCAATATCAATTTGCAGAATTGGAACATTGGAAAATAATTAAATGGCCGACAATGTAAATTTAATCAGTGTCAGTTAAGTGGAAAAGGAGCCTTCAAAGTCCAGTTGGATATGATGTCTGACCCACAAGGATTTAATTATTCGTCATGATTAAGGCTGACTTGACAAATCTGAATATAGCTAATATAGTGGCGATAATGTTTTTCTGTTTGGTAAATTTCAGAGAGATTTAGGTGTTTTATCAGGACCATAAAAACCAAACCCAAATCCAAAACAATCCACAAATTCTTCAGCCGGGGTGCTGGTTGCAGAGGAAGTCACAGGTTCATTAAGGTGCCTAAACAAGAATAAATTTACCCTGTCTTATCAGCAGAGGCAGAACTCCTGTTGGAGTCAGTGTGAAAAATTATACACTTGTTTTCCCCAATAATAAAAAACAGTGATGGAATTAGAGCTTGGTTAATAATTCTATTAGCCTTGCATTTGTTATTTGTATATAACTAATGAAAGTAAAATCTGCATGGCTTCAGATGCCAGGAAATAGCCGTTTTTGTAATTGGACACATTTTTTTGATGTCTGAACATTTYCATGAATCCTGTGCACCAAATCTGAACTTCTGAGTGCATGATGCACTTGCTCTTTTATGCCAGATCTGATTTTAAGCCTCCATAAAAGTGCTACCACATACTTCATGGAACAGCAAAGTCCTTTAGCAACAGCAACTAAAAGAGCTAAGTGCTATTTATATCTGACTTCTGTTCCCCATCGATAAGATAGTTGCCAGAAAACAGCAAGCRTAGTCTAAATGCAAGTGTTATGGCTATATATGTGTATGGCATTTGTAAAGGATTTTACTGTTATGATGTTTCTAAACCACAATTACAGTAACTCATGATTCCATATTACAGTAAAGGAGATAGTTTTCTGGCTTCAGGTAGTATATTACTTGTAGGATTCGGAGGGTGTTGAAGAGAAGGAAAAAATACCTAACTCTATATATCCATAAAGAAGAAGTTTTCCTTTTTATCCACTGATAAAAAGTGACCACAAATTAGAGCAGAAACTCATTGCTGATATACAAAAAATGCTCTTAGCCGACACTGAGAAATTCTGTATATAAATACAAGACCTGAAAGTTTGTTGCTTTTAATTATCATTCTGCTTTCCTGTATTATTTTGGAGGACAGGAGTAGTTCTGTTTATTCTTTGTGATTAAGTGATCTTGATAGTACTGCATGACCATAGAATGCTGATATATCAACAAAGTAAAAATTCTAAACCAGCCTCTAATAATCTGACCACAGAGCTCCAGAGATTAGGGTTTGGATGGTTTYTTCCTCATCCTTTCTAAAAGATCCCATGTAAAACCTAAAATGTATCTTTCTCTGAATCCTTGTTTTCTATTATTAAAATTTTAATTRGCCAGACTGGATAATTCAATCATGATGAATCCCTGAAAACAAGTTATCAAATAGGCCTTCTGCCCTTGTATGRAAAAACAAGATGTCACATTCAAGAGCCACAGAAATAAATACTGCGACTGTACTTCTCTGACTACAGCAATTGTAATCAAGAGGTAAATTTTCACTTCTGTTTGAATTATAGATTCATAGAGGTTGGAAAAGACCTGCAAGGTCAGTCAAGTCCAATCTTTGAACAGCACCACTATGTCAATTAAATCATGGCTCTAAGGGCAATGCCAAGTCATTTCTTGATCCCGTCTAGGGATCTGATACTTCCCTGGCCAGCCTGTTCCAATGCTTAACCACCATTCAGTGAAGGAATTCTTCCTTATATCCAATCTAAACTTCCCCRGCACAAGAGAATGCAGATATAAAACACACTTATATAACAACAGATAACAGACTTACAGAAGAACACAGAAGCACAACAGCCCCTCTCCTACCAAATGCAATAGAACTTGGACTGCTGCTCCACATTTTATTCATTTGTAAGTTCATTCCCTAACATGGAACAGGGTTTGTGACTGGGCCTAAGGGAGCACTTACACACACAGGTAGTGACACCATTCTCAGCAAAAACTYCTAATTCTACTAGTCAGTAATAACTCACAGAAGGAAATACTGGTTATTCCTTACAGTACTAACTATACTTTAAGAAATGACACTATAATAAACAGACTCATTAATATCTATCAGACTTGCTTCCACAATTCTCATTCCAACGTACTTACAACTGTTGCTCTACTCAACCAAGGAACCTCAAAGTCATACAAAAAAAAAATCTGTAAAATCTACACATTCCTTTCTCAGAGGTCACATACTCTGACAAAGAAATTGAAACTCCTCTCTAATTTATCCATTATTAAAACCMGAAAGTCAATTAAATTAGAACTAGCAGAAATTTCTCATTTAAAATTCCCCTTATTTGACTTTTTTTCCCTCAAATTCTCCATAGACTAACACCATTTTGGGGGAATCCTGCTATTTGCAGATATTTAAGTAGCCCAGAGATACTCCTACTTCATAACTTTCCTTTAGCCTATTTCTACAGTGCTTCTGAACAACCAAAGTAGTACATTTTGTAGTTATGTATCAGAAAAATGTGACCTTTAAAATGCCCTTGTTCTCACAGAATCTGACTTCAGAGCCAGGTGACAGACTACCCTCCCGGGAATACGAAAACCTCAAGAGAAAGGCCACTACATACGATGCCTGGAAGGCTGACYTGAAACAGAGACTGGACAGAGCTAGAGAATAAATAGGTATTTATTGGAAGGCCTCCAGGATCCACCTTGGGCAGGACAGGACCCCAACCAAGGCTGCACCCTGAGTCCACTAYRAAATGCCACACATGAAAGGCTGACCCATCCCGAGGTCTTACATTTTTATCAGTTTTGGTCCATTTGCGTATTGGGGTTTAATTGTCCAATTACAGCTTCAGGCTGTGAGGTCTCATCCTTCTTGTTCYTCCCTTCAGTCCACCATTGTTTATGCTTTTGGGCCTGAAAGTTGTCCTTGGTTCTCAGCAGAAAAGGGATTTTTTTTGTCTACCTACCCTGTGAAGAGAGCTTACTGGCACTTAATATGAGGCTCAGAACTACATCCTTAGGTAACACAGAATCTGCAAGCTAAAGTTTAGGGTATCGCATACAGAGTAGAAATTTGAAAAGAGAATTAAAATAAATGTTGCTATGCTGGATTATATGGTCTTTACTCACACAACGCCTTTAAAAAAACTCTAAATGCCAGTATTTTTTAGAAGCTAGGATAAATGTGGAACATTTTTTTAAGCACCTGATTCTATTTAGCASTGCATTAAAATCAAAATACAAAATCAGAATAGACAGTCATGCTTCACTAAAATRTACATATTTCATATTCATATGTTTCCTTGAAAACAGAAAAGACATTTAAAAACATTGAAAACTAAAAGACATTTAATTTAATTACATCTGAATTATTTTGAAGTAAAATCTTTACGCTTACATTGATTCATTTAGGCTAACCAAGGTGTGGGGAGGATTGTCAGAGACTGCTTAAGAAGTGGTTAAAGCTAGTTAGAACAAGCTTGTGTGACTTCAGAGATAAAACATTGTACAAAGTGCATAACTTTGTGTAAATGGGATTGATAAAATTCCCCCCTCCCCCACCCCCCCAAGTAGCTGTAGACCAGTAATTTCCCCTTGGAAGACTCTACTTAAGGACAAAACAATCATCAAAACTGCTTACAACTGTGCACAGCCCCAGCCCTGGTATTCTGAAAGAGAGAGACCGAAAGAAACCAAGGTAATAGCATTGACATTTCCCTTTTCCAATGCTGGTACTTTGAGCATTGTTTGGGTCTTTCACTGATTTTCACACTGTAAAGGAGCCACACCTCACTACAGGTGCAACTTATCCTTTGTGACTCTTCCTGTGTTAGGAGGAAACCAGCACTTCACAGAGCTTGCTGTCTGTACAGTGAACAGCACACCACCATCTGCACCTTGGACAGTCATTCCTGACACCTAATCTGAGCCTTTATGGTAAATAGCTATCCATAGTCCTGTTATTAAAAATAGATATACACTTAACTTTCTGCCATTTGGATAACCAAATAAATTTTTCAGCCTGGGGAAACAAGTGTTCCAATATGACCTTGTCATAGATTGATGGGTGGAAAATACTCAAGATAATATTTTCTGCTTCTGGAAACAGATTTTTTTTACTCTGACATTATGCTAAGACACAATGCCATTTTTAGGAAAGCAGAAATGTTCCCAATTAATCACTGATGATAAGAGTACATAAATTATTATTTGGACAGCTTGACTCCTGACCTCATTAGGCAGGTACCACACAGAAATTGCACTACTTCTGCATAAATATTTGCATGAGTTTTTGCAACCCTTTCCTAATTCTGGCTGATGAGAAAGTGATGTTTATAGCCCTTCTGTTGTTTTCCTGCTTTCCAAACTGCATATTCCCTATATCATAGCTATGGTATCTGTTTAGTCTTCAAAWTGCACAGGGTTTTTTACGTGCTCATTGATGAATACTGTCATGAATCACCAGATCTCAGCTTCTTGARAACTTTCTACTAAAATACTGGAATAACTAAAACTAATGTTTCTGAAATTCTTGCTAAGTGAATCCAACATAAAAATACAGAGCATTTTGAAGTCACAAATCTAAAACTATCTATCATTAAAAATCCCCAGCTAATAAACTGAAACTGTTCATCACCACACCTTTTTGGATACTTGAGAAAAGAAAAATCTGCCATGTTCGTAATGCTGCTATTGTCCCTAATGTGAAAGCAATYAATATTGGTATCCATCTTCATCCTCAGAGAACAGTCGGGTAAGCTGAAAGACCCACACTTGTCACTGGCAATGTGACACAAACCAGACCTGCCAGAGCGGCAACTGAAATAGAGATGGGAATGATTGAGTCAGCCCGGAAAATAAGTTTAATAATAGCCTGAGCCAACAAAAGAACATAAGCCAAACACAGTATGGGGCAACCTCAAAAGACCCCATGATGGGGCAAACAACAACATATAGATTCTATCCCAGATAGTGACCCAATGGATGGTTACATTACCTTATATGTAAAACGTTGTTAACCATTCATACGCAAGAACCCAGGACATAACCTTATAGGGTGCAACTGCATTAACATAACTATACCCATAATTCCTGTTCTTCTCTCCATGACCTAACAAGATATTTCCCTTCCCAGCATCCCCTTTGCCATGGCCTCAGATTGATGCTGATTTCACTGCCGATCAGGGCCAACTCACTGTCAGTCCCTGCCAATCCAACTCCCACATGCACTGGCACCGATTTAGGRATATCTGCTCTACCTCCCAAATGTATTAATACATTTCTACTTTCACACATTTCATAACCAAACAGTAGGTTCAGTTCAAAGCCCTCCAGGCTCTTCAGCCTTGTTCCTAGGTAACTTTAAAAAAAAGGAAAAGTACTACAGTGTGACAGTAATGTCAATGAAAGTAAATTAATGCATTACAGCCATATATATGAGTCAGGAGTAAATGTGTTGTTTACAAAGGTTTGAGGTCACTGTTTGCCTATACAACCCCAAATGCTAAAGAAGAAGTATACTGGGCCACAGATGTACTGCAAAAATTATTTATAATTAAAGGAATTTATTCAATGACCCTCAGACTTTATTTCAAATATTCAGTTTGTACTTGGAGTAGCTCGCCTTAAAACCCATTCATTCCATCCCCTTACAACAGAACTGCTTAAATAAAATTGGTTCAATCTGTATACACTCTTACAAGTATGCTGGACTTCTGAAACAACCATTAAAGGACATTGATTCTGGTCTTCCTGAGTCTGAGAAAAATCATATAAACACATATTAACTAAGTCGAGGAAAAACATTTTCAGATGGTTCTTAAGCAAAAGCAGAACGCTGAACATGCCCATTCTCTATGCCAAGACAGTAATCAGGGACTAACTCACCAGATTTACACCTGATGTGAAGGATGGTTTTCCATAAATTAGAAGGAAAAAAAATTAAGAAAATGAAAAAATCCCTGCAGCTGTAAAAAAGGAGAAGTAAATCCAGAGTTTTTTCCTTTTTTTGAGTTCTAGCCTAACCAAACAGCTGCCAGAATCAATCTTTTGGAATACTTGGTTGTAGAAACTTGATTGTGCACATTTCAAATAAAGCAACATATTTTACCCAAGCCCTGGTGCTTTTCTGTACACACCAAGATGGAAATGAAGATGATGAAGAGAGGTTGGTGGCAGAAGAAACAGAAAGATAAGCAGAATGTTTTCCAGCTATTTATAGTCAGATGGTTCTGCTGGAAGTGACCAGAGGTGCATCATTTTCTTATCTGTATCTGGACACAGGTCAGTAAAAAGTGAGTCTGGACATGTAATTCTTGTTGTTTTCAATGGAGGACAGTGAACCAAGTCATCTTGAAAGGTTGTTGGTTTTAATTTTATATATATATATGTATATATCTTAAAATTGTAAAATCTAGCTTAGACTTGTAAAATCTAGCTACCAATCCCCACAAAGTCATAACATCAACAATAAAATTTAACTTTTCTTTCTAAGGAGTTCATTGCTCTCACTTTTTAGGATGCCAAATATTTTAGGAGTTCAGAAAGATAAGCTTATCACAGGGCCACTTCTTAAAGTGAGTGTGCTTAATCAAACCTAATTTCAAAGACAMCTTTTATTTTATTTTAGTCATACTTTTGCATAATTTCTTTAAGAGAGCTAATTTTTAACATCTAATTTACTGAGTAACACTCAAGATGCTGCATTTAATCCTSCTCATTTTTAATATATTTTATTATCCTTTATTCTTCAACATCAAAATCTTTTTCAGAAGATGAGAGAACGGTAAGTTTTCTTTTTCCTTTTTCTTTTTAACATATTGTAAAATGAAACATTTGCAATAAAAAGCACATTTTATATTAGCAGTGGTTTTCAGAGTATATATTCAGCACAGCACCCTCTCCTTTTTCTTTTTTTTTTTTTTAATGTAAAGAAAAGTCCTGAAAGTCCATAATCATAAATCATCTATATTCCACACAGACAAGATTTATCACTTTGATTCCAGGCTCAAAGAGGAAACCCAAAAGAGAAGTGAGAGTATGGCTTTCATTCTCTCTYTTGTAACTGTTTGATGGGGTTTGTTCGTTTGTTTACTTTAATAAAATATTACTCATTCACAAATTTCTAAATTTCCAATTAATGTATGAATATGATTCAGCCAAGAAACTTACAGACTGAACTATGATTCATGATAATTACCCCAGATTACACAGCAGTTCTTGACAACTGACAAGATGTTGTCAAAAATGTAAATACAGAACTGAACTATTTCACTGACCAAGTGAGAAGAGGTACAGATGGCATCTCTCTGGAGCTCTGTAATGATGGTAGCTCCCCACAACATTCTTACCTCTGAATTTGAGAAATATGGGTTTGATGGGTGGGCTGATGGATGTGTAAGGAATTGGCAGGAAGAGCAAGTGCAGAATTGCAATCAATGGCTCGATGTCCAAGTGGAAGCCATGAGCTTTGTCCCTCAAGGGTCACTACTGGGATTATCCATCGTTACACTAGTCCTTGGTGCTACCAAATTATGTATCTCCAGACATCGTCACCATCATGATTGCCAGTACTTTGAGTCAGAATCTGAATCCATAATGTAGGCTTTTGTCTCACCTTTCTTGGATGGCCAAAGCTTCATCCTCCTATCTAAACCCATTAGGGTTCATATAATTTTTAACCTGAGGGGCCCAAAGAAACTTTTCAGTTCTTTTTTGTTTAAATGTATCAAAAACTATGCTCCTGCATAAGAAAACTGTATTTTGCTTCCTATTTTGTCTCTTGTTATCTTGGCCTTGAAGGATAGCACATTTAATAACTTTAAAGCAGCGGGATATCAGAAATAGCAGCATTAGAAATATTCAAATTACACATTTGATATGCAATTCTTCACTTCCCATCAAATGTTTTCAAGCTTTTGTTGCCTACTTCAGCAAACAGGGTTATTCTAGTCACATTTTAAGGTGTTTTCTTTGATGTGCAAATAAACGAAAAAGTTCAGATAAGAAAATCCAATATATTTTGTGTACTCCACGTCAGCAAATCAAATAGATGAAGTGAGCTTATTTTGTACCAAAAGCAGAAAATGTCAGAAGGCATATTTAAAATTAAATGTAGTAATTTCAGGAAAATGTGTGTTAATACGCTATTATAATAMCAACAGGAGACCACAGATGAAAGGGTAGAAATAAATTTAAACTRTCTCTGCTAGTTATAACCAAACACAGCACAGAAAAGCAATATACTTTTTATAGGTGCAGAACTGCTAGCTGTACTTTAAGCAATCTCATGTTTTTCTTGAGATTTTAGGTACTAAAATAATGAAGCAATTCTGTCTTACTCACAATGTCTATAAAGAAACCATGTCTACTTACAATGATTAATTAATAGAAGACTTACACTTAACAACACCTAAATTAACATAAAAATAAAAATTTCTGACCTATAAAAGTTACTTTCCTTGTCTACAGTTTATCTATTCAGCTGGGCTATATTTAAGTTACAGAAACTATTTACAGATGTTCTTGGTTCCTAACAAGGTCACAGAATGGTTGTGGAGATGAAGAATTGCCAAAAACCAGGTGGGTAAACCATAGCAACAGGCATGCCTGAATCATGCAATCCTGCATGCCAGAGCCTCCTAGAAAGTTACTGTTTTATTTGTTTAAACAGGTCTGTGAAATGAGCATTTTAGAAACAGAAGTCTGAGCATCACACGTAATGTTTTCCCTTATAACCTTTTCAGGTTGAAGGAGTGAGCTTAGCTTGGAGCCTTTAGTATTCTAGAGAAGGCCTTACAGTCTCTGTAAAGCCATCCATCCAAATCCTGAGCAGAACTGGGCATCATGTTCTGGTGTTTCTCCAATCCACCCTCTTAATAGAGTCAATATCATGTACCACCTTTTACTTTTTTCCTTTCTCTTTTGATGCTGGTGATAAGAAGCAGCACAACTACACAGAAAGTTGAAACACCCACATRTCCTGCAGCTGTGTGTGCTCACACTCCCAGAAAAGGTGCATGTTTGGAACCCACACCACTTGGGAAAAGGGGGTGCCTGGAAGTGCAAGGATTAGTCACAGAAGGATATTTTGAATACATAAAAATTATTCATGCTTTAGAAGTTTTTAATATTCTGTTTCATCAGTTGTATTAGTCATATTGATCCCAAATGTGTATTTCACTGATTGCTGGCTAATTATGTATCATTAATAAATCACTAAATTAATTAAACTCTTTTGATCCTGATTTGGTTAAGCTATATTAGCCCGTGACAGGTGCCAGCTCAGCAAATATAGAAGCAATTCCTAGAAATCAGAAATCATGCYAGTAAATTTAATTTTCTCCTTGTGTTCATTTGTATGCAGCCGTAGCTTGAGTGTGCAGCTGCCACAGGAGACCCACTACTTAATTTAGTGTGGCTGGTCTTTCTCTGGCTGTACAGAGTTTCTAAAGGGAAAAAAGCTTTCCTTTTTGGTTCTTAAATATAAAAAGAATGAAATACAACACAGTACAGGATAATTTTAGACAAAATAAGGTTAAATAAACCTTTTTTGCAGCTGCTCCAAACAGTTACCTGGATTATAATTTACTTGAATTTTCCAACAAGGTGAGACAGAGACTATCTCTATATTGTATGTCTCTATATTATATGTCTGTGCTCTATATTCTGAATATATAGACCTGCTATATTCTGAATACCAGGTGAAAGGTATCACAGGTACACAGTTAGTGTAAGTCAGAAATCCTGACTATACCAAAAAAACCCAGATAAACATATTTCCACAAGTGTCTCACACAGGACTTCCATACTGCCACAGTGATGCTCTACACTTCTACTCCTGCACATGTGGAGGTTTATCAGACTCCACTGCCTTGAGTCTTACTTTAATTAAACAGCTGCTCTTTAGAAAAAATATCTGGATTTTTCTCCTCATTGCTGAGATGAGAAAGTGATGAAAAAACTTGTATAAGGGGAAATTGATATTCGTCTACTGGATTTATATTTTTGTAAAATTTCATATGAGCTCATAGTTCACATTTCTATTTTACATATATTCTATGTAAAATGTTTATTTGTAACATTTAGGAACAGTAACAGAAACATGATTTTCCCAGAAAACATTAGGTCTGTGTCTAAATTCCTTCAGGCATAGAATCAACTTGTTAAAGATGTAAAAGTTGACATCTGTCTCACAAAGCTGCATGGAGGACCCTGAAGATAAAACATCCTAAATAGTGCTCAGCAAAAATGTTTGTTCACAGGTTTACTGATCTGAATTTCCAGAAGTTACCCTTAGATGGCAGTTAATCAAAACTTTTATGAAAAGGGGGGAAAAAGCAGGGAAAAGAAAGCTAGAATCTAACTGCAAAAAATGCAGTTTAAGCTTTTTTTAAACTAAATCCAAATTGCTTCCCAAAATAAAGTATGTTAAAAGCTGTCCATGAAAATCAGTCAAAATATGACAAAGATTTTATGCCATCAACTGGTTTTAATGACTTATCTTCTTTTCATCCCTTAGGCTGAAATTGCATTTTCTAACTCTCCTAGATTTCCTGAGGGGTTGTTTTATATAATGGTCCTTATAGTGCTCATTTAGTTCTTCCAGAGCTTCTACCTTAAAGAAGAAAAATGCCAGAAAAATGCTACAGGCTTGCTAGTTTTTCTCTAGACTTGAATCTGTGGTACTTCAAAGTCACCAGGCATGTTTATATTGCTCTTGGCAAACAGCAGTGATCCAGAGCGTGGTATCATCTAGCAGCTTCCAGAGGTTCAGTATTTAGAACTGTATATATCTCTCTGAGGTTTACTCAGAGGGTCATAAAATATCTTGAGTTGGAAGGGACCCGTCTGGATCACCAAACTCACCCTCCTGGTCCTTCCCAAGAGTCACATCCTGTGCCTGAGGGCATTGTCCAAATGCTTATTGAACTCTGTCAGCCTTGGCGCTGTGACCACTGCCCTGGGGAGAGTTTTCCAGTGCCCAACCACCCTCTGGGAGAAGAACCTTTTCCTAATATACAACYTAAACCTCCCCTGACACAGCTTCAGGTCATTCCCTCAGGTCCTGCCACTGTATTGGGATTAACATTTCTCCCCAAAATTTTGGTATGGAACAACATTAACTTAATCTATTCATAGACCAATTTGTAATGACCACATGACGGTTAAAAGGAAATTTTAAGGTGTTTTAAATACTTCAAAATCAGAGACATAGGGTCTGTCAGGACTACACATGACAAAAACATAGAAGACACACTCAGAAAAGTTCAGGACATAAGAAGAGAAGTTGTGCTTTACTCCAGTTCAAGATTCCCGAAGCAGTCATTGAGGCAGACAGAGTAGAGGAACTAAATCGATTTCCAGTCCTTTCATAAGGAAWATAAATTATTAAATCAAAAGAATAAAATAGATATGGAATAACAGCCCTCACACAGGAGCTCTGAAGGAACTCGTGGCAGTTATAGGAACACAGATTAACGTGTGTAAGCTGTTGCTATGCCAGGACACTGCCAGGTTTGCCAGGGTAACCCTTCTTTACCAAAAGAGATTTTCAGGGGATTCCAGGAACTACTGGCTGATGAGTCTGATTTTCATCTCAAGATGAATATTGAGATGGAGAGTCTACAGGAAAAAAAAGTCACTGAGCCTGAACATAAACAGCCTGCTTGGAAGGGGACCATGTGATTTTCTGTGAAGAAAAATCCTGGCCCAGCAGCCTGCCAGAGTTTTTGAAGGGGATCAATAACCACATCCAGCAGATGTAACTTATCTGAATTTTCAAGACATTTTTAACAAGGTTTCTCCAAACAAATTGCTACAGAAACTCAACTGCCTTATGACTGGGAATGTTTTCACAAAATAAAAAGCTAATTAAGACARAGAAAAAGAAAAGGAAGAGCTTGATGCTCCCTTTTCAGGACAGAAGAGCCAGTCCTGGGGCCCTCCAGGCATCAGTGCTGTGATTGACTCATTTTATTCACCTTTCTTGACAGAAAAGGAAGTGCACTGTCAGATCTCCAAGTCTGCTGACAATACTAAGCTTTTCCAGTTAGACAGATGCCACAACAGTGGTGAGTATCTCACTAAGCTGAGAGTKTGAGCATCAGATGGCAGAGGAGCTTCAGGGTAAACAGGTGCAAGTTTGTAAACAAAAGGCAAAAATGATCTAAAGCAAGCTGAACTCTGAACTAGCAAACAGCTCTGGATCCTRCAATCACCACCACCAGTACCCTGAAATCTTTTGGTCAGGGTATAGTGGCAGGAAAAAAAGCCAACAACCCTTTGGGCATCACTAGAAAGGATACAGGGAAAATGAAACCACAGGAGGCCACATTGCAAAGAGTTCTGATATCCATGTCAAAATGCAGCTTGAGCAGCTGCCTCATGAAGAAAAGCTAGGAAGGTCTGGAATCTTTCATTTCAAAGACTACAAAGCTGAAGGGGATATGATAATTTCTCAAAATCATGAAGATKCTGTACAATGCAAATGCAATATTGTTACAACCAAGTTCTTCAAGACTGGAAGCAAAKGGTATTTAATACCAGATTTAAGAAATATTACAAAGCAGGCCTTGAACTTCTGGGACTTTCTTCTGTCAGGTTGCTAAATTAGGCTCTGACAGAGATTTTAAAAGGAGTTTGGACAAATTCAAGTACAATAGATTCATTAATGGATATTAATGACAAGTTTCTTCTAGAAGGCCTGGCTCTGCCGTTTTTAGATAGGGAACAGTGATTTGAGTAATCTAACCTGGCACTAAACATTAAGTTACTACTCAAAACCCCAAAAAGCATTTAAATTATTTACATTTCTAGTTATAAGACCAAGTAGCTTGATTGCTACTTGAAAWTGCCTGTTCAGCAGTCTTGGACAAGTAGAAAAATCAAATTATTTATAGGATTCTTACCGCTTGGGATTAAATGGGAAGAAAAAACCCAGGAAAAAACCTCAAACTACTTYATAACAAAACCAGGCCAATCCATATAAGAGAATAAATATAGCTTGTTCAAACAGTTTGTGGGCATGTGTGAAGCTGACAAAATTTTGACACATGCTCCTTTCAGCATGGTAAACACATCCCACTTCTCTGCAAAATGCTAACACTTGTTGCATGGTTGGTTTTAGTGTGTTTTTTGGGGTTTTTTGGTGTTTTTTTTTTGTTTTTTTTGGATGTTGGTTTTTTTTTATTTTTATTTTTATTTTATAGTGGCAATACTTTTATAAATTTAATAGTTCATATTGCTCTTTCTCATATGCTACCACTTTACTGAAGATGTGTATGCTTGATGTTCTCAGGTTTTTCCTATTTGTTTGTCAAAGACCCGTTAGTCTAGTCCTGAACCCAGGCTGTTGTTAAACCTCTGTGTAGTTACTTCACTAAGTGACATGCCTAAAAATATTTGTCCCATGGGAATGAAAACAGCAAAACTAAATGTAGGCTGAAAAGCAAGTCTGTATGGCATAAAGTCAAAAAATAATCAGGCAGTTGATAATAGTGGGAGTAACTGTCACCACTCTTGACCACTTAAACCATCCTTAAACACCTTTCAATGATATACTTTTTCAAATTCYCTTAGTATATTAAATTACCAAAGACATCTTAAGTGACAATGACACTAGCAAAGGTTCTTTAGAGTGAAATTACCTATTCAACTATAATCTAACTACCAATCTACATGAAAATTAATGTTTTCCTTTCAAGTCATTCACCTGTGGCTTCCCGTCCTTTTGCACAGACATTTTACTTCTGAACTGCTAAGGTTAATCAGCTTATCTTTGATACTTTCAAGTTCCTAGAAGCCCTTTCTTTTTTGACTGACTAGAAAATGCATCAGCCCTAATAAAGAAAGCCATTTATTTCCTTTCATTAGCAGGCCTGAAAAAACAATACACGATTATTATCTGTGGTCAGCATTAAACGAAAACTTGTGTCAGTGATGAAGATCACCAGTACTTCTTTATGGCTTGTGAATAATCAGCTCTCAAAAGCAAGCAAGAAAAAACAGCAAAGATTCTTTRGGATGCAACATGCATCACAGCAATAAAATAGTACTATATCAAGATTTTTGGATCCATACATAATCTCATCTGCCTACTTTCATTTTTTTCATCTCTTGGTTTTCTTTATGGGTATGAGTTCTTCAGAAAAGGTCAGATTTGTAAAGCATGAGGAAAATACAGAGGTCACCATCCAGGTGCTTTTGAAAATTCTTGTATGTCCAGCTAAACAAGATGTCATTAAGTCAGTTGAACATCCTTAATTGTCCCAGTCTAAGGAACAACTGCTGTAAAGTTGCAGTGAAGCATCTGCCACAACAGTCCTCAGCAAATAAAACTCAGATGGACATAAGATGACGACAGAAGTGTCCAATACCATTGTGAAATATTTTCTGACTCAACATCAGGAACAGGACTACTAAGAACAGAGGTGAGTAGCTATTCCTGTTAGTGCCTATGTATATGGGATTTTTGCAGTGAAAAATGTGGTTCAAATAGTGCCTTGGAAACCAAGTAGGAATCTCTGAGACTATTACCACAGGTATAGGATTTAGCCAAAATGCTAATTAAAGCCCTTCAGAAAGCAGAAGGCTAACACATCTCTGGCCACATAAATAAAGCGTGTTTATTCACAGTGTTTTTTTCATATCATCTCCATTTTCCATTCAGAGAAGGCATAAGAGAAATGTTAATTAGCAACCTGTAATGGCTTATAAACCACAATAAATAAAGATATTTAATTATAATTATTTTTAAGTATAACTACTATTATCTGCAAATAATTAAAAATGCAACCCTCAATGGGATGAAAGATTTGATATTATWTTTTTTATATGAAATGTTTCTAGTGTCTCCAAAACTGTATTTAGCCATTGTCAAAAAAGCAAATRTGCCACCATATAAGCATAGAACGAAGGAAACAGGAGGATTTAGCGCTTTTTTGCCATATGTGTGCCTTTCTCCTGTTTTTCTCTCTCTTCCAGCATTAGGAAATGCTACAAATGAAGTCAAAACAATGTATGTCACAAGAGATGAGAGATTCAGCTGTCTCCGACGATGCATCTGACAGCCCTTATTACTGCAGAAAAGGACAGGGAGCTAGGCAATGAAATCTCACAAGGGACTCCAACTGGTGGAGAAAACTTTTCACTCTTTGAACTGTAACTCCATGTGAGAAAATGTTAAAAGTCCAAGATGCAAGTTTTCTAAAACTTTCACTTCTTTTYAATGTCCTTCCATAATTGAAGATCACTTAAGGGAACTGAGTTTCGGTACCTGATGGAAAGTTTTGACATAGAAATTACATAGATAAGACACATTTTTCAAAGACATATCTCTATTCAGACCTGTCAYGTTCTTTCCTGGTGCAAAGAAAACTAGCACACAGGTAACCAAAATTAGGCTTTCAGAAACATTTGGGGCTGTGACAAGGGAGGTTTCAGTTGCATATTAGAAAAGGTTCTTCCTAATAGGGTGGTTGGGCACTGGAACAGGCTCCTCAGGGAAGTGGTCACAGCACCAAGCCTGAGAGAGTTCAAGAATTTGAAGTTCAAGAAATTTGGACAATGCCCTCAGGCACAGGGTGGGGTTCTTGGGGTGTTCTGTGCTGGGCAAGGAGTCGGATTTTGATGGATTTTGTGAGTTCCTTCCAACTCTTGATATCCTATGATTCAGTAATTTCAGGACAAGGAAATAAAATATGACCCAATAATGCATTAATAACTAAATGCCTACCAAAATACTATTTGTGTACTGAGGAACCCTTTTGGTCTTCAGCCACTATGGAACTGTGTGTGTATCCTCTGAAATGTGGACAAGCAAACAAAAATTAAATACACAAGCAAAACAAAAATTAAGATTTCATATAAAAKGAAAGGACCAAATTCTTATAACATACTCTCAATTACCCTGTACCCTATTAAGAGAAAAGAATCTTTTAAATCAATTGAGGGGGCTATTTCACCAGCAGAGAGCATTAGAAAAACATTTGCTTTCAAAAGAAGGCATTACAGAAAGTATTGCAAATACCAGTGCAAGTTCTTAACATCAAGAATGAGCTACAGGAATGCCTTAGTCTTCACAGGTCTGAATCCAGGCACTGGAGCAAGGCTTCAAATTGTCACCATCTGAGTGGTGTTTAGTCACACACAGTTTAAGTCTGACGAACATAAACAACAACAAGCACCTCGTTAACATTTCACGCCATGAACACACTCTATATTCAAAACTTACTCTCTGCAGCCATATAACCACCCAAAGAGGTTAGCTAAAAAATAAGAATATGTTTAAAGCACACATAAAACATATCTCGGTGCATCCTCTCATAAATGAAAATGTCAAAATTATCTTGTTTGTGGTCCTGTTATTGTGGTGTTGAATTACACTGAAAGAAATTCTCCATTTTAGAAAATCCAAGCACAAGAGGGAAGCTGCCTTTCCTAAAAAAGCCAAAAACCTCATAACAAACAAGAAACAAACCTAATCACACTACCACAACGCAGACAACTTCTAGAAAAGATTAAATACAACACTCGGAAATCTCAGTGATTTAAACCAGGGAGCCCAGACTGTCACAGTCCAGCTTAAAACCTTGGTTTTAAGCACAGTCCAATGAAGCAGTTACCACTTAGAGCTTAAGTAGAAATGTGTTGTTATGAATACACAATTTAGCAGTAACTGCTGAACCTGAAGTCAGACTCATCTCTAAGTTCTCACCTTCTACTTTTACTCACGTATTTTTTTCCATGGTAAAGATCTTCATTCTTTTCCACATTATTTCACCAGAAAGAAATCTGTTCGTTTTGTCGAGTTTTCCCTCTCCATATGACTAAGTTCAACATCACTTCATAACAACTCTCATGTAATAGGATACCAGGGCCTATTTTTTTTTACATCTCCACATGTAGATTTACATTTATACATGTAGAAATATATCATGTATTATGTATTATCCTTATTAAGAGTGGGATATAGGTGTTGCCTTACTGCAGTAAGCACATACGTGGTTTGTATGCTCCATATTACCAGACCGATGGTGAAAGAACCTTTTCCATCTGGAGCAGCTTCAGGTAAAAACTTTATCTTTCACTATTTCCTAATAATATTTTGGCAAGCTGCAGCAAAACTCTCAATGCATTTGACTTCTCTTGATGAATGAAAATCTTAAGCCAACTACCATGTTGAAGCACAATTGCTTAAAATAGCTAAGAAACCACTTTGGCAACAGGGAAAAAAAGAAAAAGAAAAAAAAAAAAAAAAAAAAGACAAAAGTAATTCTGATTTTTACCTGAAAGTGCACTTCATGATGAAGTCTGTCATGCTTCAACTGTTGAGTTTTGGTGAGTTTTTTGACAGCACTTTATTGATGACACAATCTGACAAATATAGACTGTTCCACTGCTGCTAGTAATTTTTAGCAATCAGCCTTTTATATAAAAAGTAGGTCAGGCTAACCCATCACATTCTGCGAGGAGATTTTTGGAGGAAAGGTATAGAAAACCAGTGTGAAATTGCACATCAGTATATTCTATTATTCAGTCGTMTTAGTTGTGTACAACCAACAGAACAATCTTGGATGGAAAAAGGCCGAACTGTATTTAAAATACAATCAGATGAAAGAAAGAAATCATATGCAATTTTAAACCTGTTACAAATTTTTCTAGAAAATTTCACTGAATAAGAGACTAACCACAAGTTGCAGAGTGACACATAGRCTCACATACTGAATATAGATTAATCTTTAAAATATTTCTGTCCTTGGAAAGCTTAATGACCAATTTCAAACCAATTTAGTCAGAAAATTGTCAGGTGAAAAGAGAACATAATTTTACTTTTAGCTTACAAAAATGGCATGTTTGTACCATGTAGCATTATAGTCAGCATTAGTGTTTACAATGCCATACTGTTCTTTAGATATATTTATATTTACTTATTCCTGATAGATGTACATTAAAAGAATGTGGTAGTCTAGGCATCATCCAGCATTTGATTACAAAAAATCTAATCATAGAATCATAGAATGGTTTGGACTGAAAGCAACCATCAAGGTCATTCCATTCCACACCCTCCTGCCATGGGTGGGGAAAGCTTCCACTAGACCAGGCTGCTTAAATTCCCATCCTGGCCTCGAACACCTCCAGGGATGGGGCATCCTCAGCTTCTCTGAGCACTGGCCTCTCCACTCTCACAAGGAAGAATTTTTTCCTAATATCTAATCTAAACCCATTCTTAGTTTGAAACCATTCCCTCAACACTGCCATTTGGAGACTGAGGAAAGCAGACATAGTAAATGTACATTTACTATGAAAAGAAAATCTCACACCAGCCCAACAAAATAATTTTTCCGCTTTCTGAAGATTTCAAAACAAATAAAACAAATGAACAAATAAAAACTGCACAATATATCATGCTATTTGAATTTATATTCATTATTTTATTTTCAGTGAAATTTCACTCATACCTGTGTTCAAGGACGAGCATTGGCATTTGCATGGCCATATTTCTTTACTTCAGCACACAAATCTCACCAAAAGTCTAGGTTTTTTTAGTATTAAGTACCAAAGTAGTTTTTTACCCCCMAAAAATGAACTACTTTTCCAGATTTTTCTAATCCAAGTAAATATATGGAAACAATAAGGTTTTTAATAATTCTCTTGATATGCTTTCATTGCTCTGAACCTCAGGAGTGTGTTCTGCTGTAGTGTCCACCATCTACATAAATGTACTCTTCAGCTCTTTATCAACATTAAAAATATTTTAAAGACAATTGCACTTGCATAAGTCTTCTCTATTTATTAAATTAACCATGTGCTACCTTTAATACAATTTTCAAGAAAGAATGCCATAAGCTCTTTCCCAGTTTTGAATATGCAACCTGTAATCACAAGGTGAACCCTCTAGCTCCTATTTTAAATGAAAATAGCTTTAGAAACAATARGTGCAGAATACATGGAACTACTTTYCTTCCTGCAATGATTATTTAGGTCAGAATAAATAMAATAAATACAACAAATAAATTAAATGCATATAAATATAAAGCACATGGCACTGCCATGACTGGCTTTTGTGATGTTAAATTTTATAAATTGTTATGTTTCATTGATGACCATTTTTTTTCCTGGAATAGATCTTAGAAGCCTTCTAATCCTTGCCAAATCATCTGTATGACATTATTTTTTTCATGACATGCACTATGGTTCTTGCATTTTGTGTTCAGTTGTAGGATGAAAGTGAGAAAATAGACTCCTTAAGACACRTTCATCCTAAGTAATCTCTGGTATATAGATAATTTTTGGAACTACATGAAAGTAATCAGTCTTCAAGTAATTATTTACACTTAAATTWTGTGACATTAAACCATTGGTAATGCCAGATAGATTCTCTAAAATCTCATTTATCTCAATGCAGTTTGATGTGATGTTTTGGATTTTTCCCCCTTCAGTTATTTGAATAAGTGGTTGCTTTTAAAAAGCAGGAAGCCTTCTTATTACAAAAAGGAAGTCCCTATTTGAATTTTTTTTAGAATTTAGACATTTTTTTGAAGGTGAATACTCACAATTATGATGTTTCCTCTTTTTCAACTAATGATAAATCTTCCTGAAGAGTGAGGAAAAACGAAGTTTTGAAGTTTAGAATCCAAGTAAAATATACTATCCCCCTATACAGAGTGTTCCTTTAAGGTTTAAAACTGTGATTAATTCTTTAAAGGAGATTAATCTATGGTACAGGGTGTATTTTCTTTCATGTCATCAAGTATGCACACTTTGACAGATAGAAATGTTACCCCTTATGTAATATTTAAGTAATTTTTTTCCTGCCAGGTGCATAATTCAGCTTTAAGACTTATTTCTGCCATTTCAAATGTTTAGGGAGAGTGATTTCAGAACTTTTTACAGCCAAAATATTTACTTCAAGAGTATATAATAGCAGAAGCTCTTCTTCAGAAACCAAGATCACATYGTTGTAAATAAATAGGAAAGTCGGCTAGAGGTGGCAGCTGATCCACAAATGTTGCTAAAGAAACATTGACTAACGTTTACAGGGGTGGAAAGGTTCCCATTGCACACTAGTCTGAAATAAAAAATGCATTACTGGGTTCTTAGTTCTGGAGCAACAACACTGAGTATATTTGGGTWCTTCCAGACTCCAGCCAGCCTTCCCAAGGCCGGTTCAGTTGGCCCTGAAATTTTGATGTAAAACACCCAGAAGGGAGTTATTGAGATTATGAAATGGGATTCCTGTGAAACTGTTTCAGCCAGTAAATGTGACATTTTAAAATTTTGAAATCATTTTGGTTCCATCAAAGCTTTTTTTTCTGAGTGAAAAAGTTGAATCAGAAAAAAAAATTTTCTTCTGATTCAACTATTTAGCTGATAGTAATTTCTCATTTCCTGCCCTATCAACTACTTGACCAAAGACAAAGTGTTACATTAGTAGCACTATGATGGGTTATGACTTAGCAATGTTCTTCAGTAGATTATTATTTTTTCTTTATTTTGAATTCATTTAAATACAGCTAAAAAAAATAGGGTTTACAAATTTGGAAACAAAGTTTTCTMAAATCTCTTAATCAAGCTGCCATTTTTCAGATTAAGCATTTATCATGAYCAATCATCAGGTCATCAGGATTCAGTAATGTAACATTAAGGTTACTAAATATAAATGAAGTATTTAGTTTAACATAAAACCAGATTTTCATCAGACRTGTAATTTAGCCAACATTTTAAAGATCAATAAGAATACTAAGAACAAAGACYCTGAATTTGCTTCCATATCCTGAGTGAAAACTTCAATGAAAAAATATCTATTTTTTACCAATTCCTGAAAGCATTATATTGTTTCTCAGTATAATGAATTCTGTTACAGGTATTTTTGACATACAGACTTCCAGCCATACAGGGGAAGGATGTTACAGTCAAAATCATGTAGTACACAAGTCATTTCTACTCCTAGAYCTACACCACAATTCTCTGAACAAAAATAACTCAAACCCATTCTATAAATATTCTGAGAAATTAGAAATATCAAGGAAAGGAAAAAAAAAAAAAGAAAAAAGAAGAAAAGAAAAATCAGATCCTAAAAGACAAAAGTTCCTATTTGGTGTATGCCACCAGTCTCTATATGCTTCACCAGCTGAGGAATATACAGGTTATGCTCTACTTCCCAGGCTGAGATGGAAAAACATTGGTGTTCATTTTAGAAGGTATTTCATTGATTTAAAACCTTACTAGCAGAGCACCRTGTAATAGTCAAATTCTTTGTACTATAAGTCCAGATTTGTTAAATTTGTTCCAAGCATTCTTTTTCCCTTACCTAAGCACTTTCTGTAATAATACAAAGCAGCATGGCACCTATGGAAAGGAAATAAATTCAACATCAACAGAAATACAGCCATGGGAATGTATTATGGATTCATCTTTGGGATATCAATAAAAGTAAATGCTGTCATAACATCTGCTCCATGTTTTATGTCTCAGCCAGAAGTGGCCCCTCCAACCAAACAAGCAAGTTGAAAGTAAGCATGTATTGTCTGTGCATCTTATTTTCCAACTGTCATCTTCGGTCTTGTTTAAATGGATGTTAACAGGGAAAAAAAATGCTTTGTATTTGTCATTTATTTGACAGAACAGTTTATTATGCCTTGTTTTCACTCTACATTATTGATTAGACAGCTTCCTAACATTCACAGATCCAAACCCACTGAACATTTTAAAAATGGAAGGTGTCTCTGTAGATCACCCAGTCCAGTCCTCTGCTCAGAGAACATGGCCGTGGGGCAGGGTGCCCAGAACAAGGGCCAAGCAGATTGTAAACATGTCCATGGACAAAAATACCTCTTAGGACAGCCTGTTCAACACCTTCTGTTATGTTACACGTGCAATGACTCTTCCTCCTCCCCTCTTATAACCCCTGGATGCATCTCAATTTGCTGAAAGTAGGCTGGAAAATGGCAGAGTATGTGCAATCTTGTGTTAAGCTTTTGACAATTTAGGAGAAATTAAGCAGATGTGCAATAAAAGGCAGGAGGCCACATGATATCCATCAGTATTATGGATAATGGTGGGAAAATTGACTGTATACATCAAATTTGCAATGTCTTGCAAACAAGGAGCAACTTAAGCCACTTTAACAAGCTGGCGTTTTTTACATACTTCAGAACAGTATGTAGCAGCTGAAGTGCTGATAGAGCCATAAAGAAAAATTTGAATGAATAAAGAAAAATTAATTTTGCTGTCATTGCCTGCATCATTGCCTATATTAGCTGTCTGCTGCAGCTCCTGAAGAACTGGTGTCAGTGTTGCTGCATTGAGTTTGCTGCAGCACAGCTAAAACACARAATTGTTTTCTGTGTAACAGTGTGCCAGTTTAGTCCTGAGCACTCACAGAAACCCCCTGTGAAGTACTGTATGTCCTCAAGGTCCACAGGTTGCTCGGCTACCCAGTGGATTACCTGCATACCTCCTGTTAGAGGCCACATTCCTTGTTAGTATTTATTTATACCTTCTTTCTTGTTAGCCTGACTAGATAAGTACATTTTAAAAGCAATAACCAATCAATCAGTGAATAGTGCTACATTAAAAAAAAAAAGAAAAAAAGATGACTCAAACACGAGGTTAAATTTAATAATCCTTTGATGTTTCATTATGCTTGGATAGCTGTTCCTCAGACAGTCTGCAATAAATGAATGACCAGTTCTAAGGGTTCAAAGGCTGATAACATTATTTTTTTTTCATTTACTTCACATTTATTATTTCAATGTCCCCCAGAGAACAAATGCTRAAAGAATTTCAGGAAACATTAAATTACTGCTGTTAGCTACAAATGGTCATCAGTGTGAAGGGTTGGCRTCGGAGAAGAAAGTCAAAGGATAGTCCAACTATTTGATTGACCAACAGTTCTTATATGACTACATATATTCAACTACCTAATTTAAATTATATGAGTTCATATGACTAAACAGAATACTTACTTTTATCACAGTAGCCAGTATGTGTACCTTTGACTAATAAAGAATTATTCTTCTGCACTTTTCTGGAAAATGAGGGGAGAGAAGGGCATGAAATTAAGGACAAAGTCAGAAATGTTCCATGGAAATCAGGTGTTTTAATAAATTGTTCATTTGAAACTCAAACCAACAATGTATTTGACCTGTGATCTGTTGAATACAGATATCTAGCAAATTAAAATGAGGGCTATATCTTTTAACTACTTGAAAAATTCGGATTTGCATGAGGGTCTCTGTTTAACATCATGGTGGATCAATGTTACTGCAAACAAAAGCGTTTGCTGGTGTGTAATTGGGCATGAGGTTTTCATGAAGATTTGCAGCCCAGAGAAACTCACTGTAGGATCCCAAAAAGCATTTGAGTGGGATTGTAACAACTGTAAAGATTTTATCATAATAATTAAAGCAAGGTATAGGCAAGGTTGAACTCTGTTCAAGCGTGTACAGAAACTATTGTTCCTGTTGCTGAGATAAAATGTGCAATTTGACTTAGGTAATTGTTTACATGACTCAGAATAAAGCAAGCAGAATGCTGCAGTAATACCTGAATCGATTATTGTTTTGGGACTGCTCTGGGTAAGATAATACTTCTCTTATGCCCATGTAATTTGGAGGATGAAACATTCATATATGAATAAAAAGAAACCTCTGATCAGGCTCTTACAGCAGCTGTTCTGTAACCTTATGCCGCAGTACCATATTTTAGGTTTTATAAGGTTTTCTTTTCACATGCTGTTCTTCCTCTGCTGCATGCAGTATGTTAGCTTTTTCATGGAAGRGACTTTGATAAATACCGTACTGAACTTACAGCACAAGTCAAAAACGTATTCAGTAAACTGTGTTCTTACTTCTTGCCCTGATGTTTTCCTAGTTATAGAGGTTTTGGTAKTTACTTTTTTATTATTTTCCTTTACTTGTTACCCATGTTCAATAACACATTGTCATCAGCCAGATCASGAGGTAACTATAAAGGGTACATCTGAAAACTGGTAGGTGTGTAACAGAACCCCAAACCCAGACAACAATCTCACACACGTTAAGGTGCAGCTTTTTTTGCAAAAATGGGTAATTTGCAAGGTGTTAGGTTTTAGATGGCTTTCCAGGTAACTTTTAAGTTCTGGGGAAGTCCTGTAGACAGTTGTCTCCTTTCTCTGCAAGGGTAGAGTTTCCAGTGTCAATGTGCTACTCCTTTTGTGGCAGTGTCTAATGTTGTGTGGCAATGTCAGACACTGGAAAAGAAACAGTGAACAGTGAACTGTAATTCTTTCTAACTCTTCACTTGGGAAAACCATTTTTCATTTGTATATACAACCTTAATGATACTGAATATTTTTATTAGATTCCTATGACACACTTGTACTTTAGAGTATATTTTCAAACTGTCACTAGATACTAACAAAACCTGACATCTTACACATCAATTTCAAGGCTTTATTAAAAGTGTTTGTTTCTACCATTTCCTGTGTGTTATTTTGGACATTTCATTCTTTCTACTTGGRAGCCTTTACGCTGGAATACCAGAAGCACTTGTATATGAATTCCAAAGCTTTGCATGACTTATTCTTTCTGTCCTCTATGGTATCAAGTTATAGTCAAGCAGGATTTTGTTGGTTCATCCTGCTTTATTTCTAGTACACTGTGTATTGTTTGAAATGCTGTGTGAGAAGTAACTTTCACAGGCACGTGTTTGGATATTCATTAGAAGCAGCAGCATGGCAGAGTCCTGTAGTTCACAGAATGACAGAATGGCTGAGGTGGGAAGGTACCCCTGGAGATCAGCTTGGCTGCTCATTAGGACCATGTCCAGATATCTTTTAAATAACTCCAAGGTTAGAAACTCCGCAACCTCCCTGAGTGATTTTATCCAGTGTTTGGTCACCCTCCCAGTGAAAAAGAGTGTTTCCTTATGTTCAGGTGGAACCTCCTGTCTATCAGTTCAGCCATTGCCTCTTGTCTAGTCACTGGGATCCACTGAGAAGAGCCACGAGCTCTCATTTTTTTTCACACTCTCTACAGATATTCCATCAAGATCTCCCCATAGCGTTAATTTCCCCAGACTGAACAGTTTCAGRTCTCTCAGCCTCTCTCCACTGGAGAGATGTTCTAGTCCATTAGTTTTCTGAATGYCAGACTCTCTCCAGAAYRTCCRTGTCTCCCCTGCAGTGGAGAGYCTAGAACTTGACCCAGCACTCACGATATGGCCTTGCCACAAGTAGTGAGTAGAGGGAAAGAACTACATCCCCTGGTGTCCCTTTGACCTGCTGTCAACACTCCTCCTAATGCAGCCCAGGACATCCTTCACCTTTTTTGCTACACGGGTACATTCCTGCTCCATGCCCAGCTTGGTGCCCACCAGGATTTCCAGGGCAAAACTACTTCCCAGCTGAATTACCAACATCCATACAASTGGTATCTGGGGTTGCTCTTCCCCAGGGGAAAGATTTTGCACTTGTCCTTTATAGACTTGCTGAGGTTCCTGTTGGCCCATTTCACCCCTCTGGCAAATCCCCTGTAAACCAGCACAACCATCTGGTGTATCAGCCATTCAAAGTGGGAATTGCAGGAACGGAAATCATCTTACAACCTGAAGGGAAAACACAAAATGTCTTCCTAGAAATCTGTTTACTATCACAGCAGCTCATCAGAGTGCATTGAGTAGACCAAGCTCAGAAAGAAATGGGTTGACTGTTTTAAGTATAGGTATCCAAATCCTTTACTCCTAAATTAATAATTTATTTTCAAAAATTCTGAAATATAGCCAAAATGATTTCTGAAATATAGCCAAAATGATTTCTGAAATTTGCGGGTTTAAAACAACAGCAAAATAACTCCTTTGACTTATGCATTTGCAAACAGTGTTAGAAAGTTCTGAAGCCCCAAAATGGAAGCAAAAAAATACCTCTCTGCATGAGGTATTTTATGACATTATGACTCAATAGCAGAATTTTATTTGTGGGCAATAATTACAGATTGTAAACACAATATTCATTCTGATTTTATTTTTTTTTTAGTCTGATAATTATTTACATAACACTGAAATGTGTATGGATCTTTAAAATAATTAGAGTGAAGGAAGMTAAGGAAAAAGTGGAAAGTTCTTCAACTTATGGGTAACCTCTAAAGCTCAAAGGAATAGAAGTTCAATAAAAACAGATGCAGGATGAATGTTAATACTGAAGTGTTTGTTGTAACAGATGGATTTTGAAGAGAGCAGGGAGTGTGGGGCTACTGGCACATTTTCTCTGGAASGCAATTTGGAATTAAGGTCTTTATGCTTTCTGGCCAGTACGAGATTGTCCAGGGACATTCACATGAATAAAAACATTGTTTTCTTTTCTGATTTATCCTAGTTGGTCAAGGGTGAGGGGGGAAAAACCCATAARCCTTGTGATTTGAGGTCTGAGAACATAAATTACTTATACAAGAGACAAGGAAAGACAGCATAATAGCCTGGCCATGTATTTACTCTTCAGAAGCACRATTGCTGTATCAGTGAGGAACCGCTTGCTGATAAGATACAGGAAACACTGGATTGAATAAAATAACTGATGTGGTGCCCTTTATGTAAAATACTCTTTTCCTGTTCAGATACAAGTTCAAAGCAGAAAGCATTGGTAGAAACAACTCTATATTGAAATCTAAAACTAAAGTTCTTTAAATTCCCCCTAAAGCTGTTTTGTTACAGGTTTGATCATAAGAGTAAAGGGTAACAAAATCTAACTTACTTAACTCTACAAATACACAGAAGTTGAAAAGATCAGGCTTTTTATCTTGAATGCACTAGTCTGCTGGATATTTAACTGACAAGACTCTCCAGAGAGCAAGTTTTGATATATTTAGGGAAAAAGAGTGAAGCTTCATAAATTCAGGATTTTCTTCTGTTATTGTAGATACTAAAAGTGTAATTTTTTAAAAACTTCATGCAGACAAATTTCAATATCTAATTACATAAAATTGACCCAGCCATTGTAAAAGTACAGTAAGTTGTTAATTTCTTGCATATAGGGAACTTGTCTGCACGTAAGACTCTAAAGCTTACTATCTCTGGAAAAAAAGAGAGATTTTGTACGTCAGAGTTAGAACTAAGTAAATACAATTGAAATTCTGAGCTTATTGATCTAAGGGCAGTGAATAGTGAATTTCTTTATGAATCATATTTTAGTAGAGTTTTGCCTTACTTCAAACAACCTTRTCTTCCTCCTTAGAGACATGCCATRCACACTACTTTTTAGCATGACTACTGCACTGTTACTCAAGGTAGTGCAGTATCTGACAATCTACTGCTGGAGTTGCTTCTTACCATTTGCAAAAATTGACTTTGTGTCTACAGCACTGACTTGTGACTTGTGCTGATTTCTCCCTTTTCTTTGCTAATCAGAGAGTGAGCATGCAGTTAGAAATGGGAAAGATGGGACCTCTGGCAATACAGCCCTTTGAAATTTATCTTTTTTTCCTTCTTCCTCAGGCCTTTGTTGGAGGCACTGTCAGTCACTGTGAAAGCTTTCCCCTCGCTGTATGCCTGGTCAGAATGAAGAGAAAGAGCTTATTGCTTGTTGCTCTTGTTCACTGGTGCCTAATCAGAATGCTGTAAGGATTTTTTACTTTGTCTCTTAGGGCTTCTGCTGCTAGCTCTAGGCAATCCCAGGCTCCATGTGGGAATTGAGTGGCAGGTTTTTCCATTAGACTTCTGTGGTTACAGAATATTGCCAAAAAATAGCAAGGTATGTGTATTATGTACTCTCCTTGATGCACAGAAGGACAGTGATGCACTGGAATCCTTGCAGCTAGGATTTGCCAGCTTTCTTTCTCTTACTAACTTGAGGAATCCTGGAAAGACTGATGACTTCTGTTTTCACTCAGTTGAACTCTGCGACACCTCAAAAATATTTCTCTCCTGAGATTTTCCAGCCAGGCTGGCATACAGCTGTCACTGTGTCCTAGGCAAGACAAAACACTACTAGTTTTCTTTTTCATTGGCTACCTGCAGATGAATGGGTGTTTTCTTGGATTACCTGAGCTTTGGGAGCTCAGAATCAATATATTCTGCAAGAGCAGCCACACTGTATCTTGATTTTCTCATCAAGAAAGTTGAATGCAGGGCCAGAAAATCTATATTATGTTCAAAGTTCTGCACACTTTACAATGCAATATTGATATAAATGATGCATGGCAATAGATTTCCTGGGCAGACCTGGTAATGGTGGTGGACAAGACCTATAGATGACATTTAAATGGGTAACAGAATTACAAAATGAATATAAATTATTGCATTCACTAAAGAAATCCAATTAAAATGCATCATGCAGTAACAGTCAGTTCTAATAGCTGAAATTATCTACTGTCTGAAGAAAAACTTGCTGTTTTGGTACCATATTATACATAAGTTTTAGTCTGCATATTAACAGAATACTTTTTGTATTCTGAAAGGAAAATACACAATACTGTGATTAGCTGTGGGTGCAATTGTAGAAGAATCATTAAGTGTTCATTTTTTGTCTTAGATCAACTTGTTAAGGGACCTGCAACTTCCTTCTAAAAATTATTTCTAACCGAAACTCGATTTGTAACCTATTAGACCAGAGGCATGTATAATAAATTATGCTTCTATGAAAAAAATAAAGGCAAAAATAGGAGTATTTCTACTTTATGCTCATCTTTGCTTTCAAGTAAATACATTACAACATCTATTTTAAAAATTGCTTTGTCTAATGGTTTTTAAGTTTTGTTGCACTTGGCAAATTTGGGRGTTATTTTTGAAGGGTGGAGAGGGAAGGTAATAGATAGTATTTAACTGAGGAAATTGATAGTGACTTCTAAARTTATGCTTCCTTGCAATTTGCAAATTTGGGGTTTTCTGATACAGTGTGCAAATACATTCTAACAAGTAGGCAAATAGCTCTGGTTAATGATTTATACACACAAATAGTATTTTGTATTTATTATATAAGCTTTGTATATAGTTTATATATAAATATATACAGTTGAAGTGATGAATGAACTGAAGGATTTCCCCCCATGTGTATAGGAGCATATGTACACGTACAGTAATATAAATGTGAAAACTTAAGCCAAGATATAGAGAAACTACATTTTTTTAAATGAATTTTGGTACAAATTGTCTTGAAACAGTTGCATAGAAAATATTTCAGACACACAGTGCTCATCTGAGGATATAAATATACAAGCATTCATTTCATAAATGTGCAAGCCTTATATTTGCATATCATAATTATTCTCATGGTAAGAGTATTTTAAGTTGTTTTCATAAAATGAATAGACAATCTTGACTCAGCCACTCTGCTTTATGTTTTGTTAGGCAATAGGTTGAATATAGCTTGTTAAACCCTCAATTAATTCTCTTTGCCTACTACATTAAAAATGTGGTTTTTTCAGGATTTTTTTTTCATTTATTGCTTTATCCTTTAGTGTTATACATTAAATGCAAAAAATTCTAACAGTTTTACACCATTGTCCTAATCATATAACTTAAAATTATCGTGCGTGGGGATTTTGAAATATTTAATGGCCTGTATAATCTCTAGGATGCAATTGTGGAGAGGAGCTTCAGTTTGGATGTAACTTAACTATTGACTCTGACAGGGGTGATGCATTTTTCTTTTCTGTTTGCAAAGGTGAAAGGTGTGTTTTAAACCACCACAATGTCTTTTGAAGGAGGCAGCATAGTGGACCATCCGCTATGAAGGAGGTTTCTGGGATGCATTCCTAACACCGGTGATGGAGAACCCCATGGTTTTAGAACTGGTATTAAAAATGAGGAAAGACTAATTGAGGATTGTCACGGCACGCTTTGATATTACTGCTCTTTTATGGGGGTGAGATACGTTCCCCCTGGGTCCTGTGTGTCCCAGGAATTCACCGGCGGATCAGCATAAAGAATGCGGGATAGGCCGAGCTTGCAGCTCCAAGGCTTGTTTATTATAAAAGCAAAACATAAAATGCAACCTTAACTCGAAGASAGAGCAGAGGYTAGGACTTAAAATCTCTRAACGAAAAGTTAAAGCAAAAGGTCTAACTAAAAGAGAAATGAAATCAAAAGTCTGTCTCTTAGGGCAGGACAGTTGGTTGTAAGGGACTGCTTTGGGGGCAGAGTTCAAGGTAAGGAGCCAATAGGGAGAGGGGAACAAGGTGGGGATTACACTGAAACCAATAAAGAAACAYAGAGGGAAGGGAACAATCTAAAAAATTAATAAGGCATTGAAAATTGGGAGATTGATAGGGAACAGTCTGGAAGAAAATCCAGGGTTAGGGAAAGATTGACAGCTACCCAGGTGAATAAAATCTAGACAGTACTAAAAGCACAGGGAAGGGAGGGGGGTAAAACTTAGGACTTAATTATTAACATGGGGGACAGAAAAACAACCCATTTAACATAAAAACATACTGCAACAGAGGATGTGGGAGTTGGCAGAARTCTTGCTCATGAAATGGTGGAATTCAGGATCCTGAGGAGCAGTAGCAAGGGAAATCACGCCTGATGAACCCAAGAGGTTTCTGTGATGAGGTGGCTGACTTGTGGATGAAAAGAGAACTGCGGATTTTGCTGATTTCAGCCATCTCACATCACATCATAATTGAAAAACTTATGCAGAGTGGACTTAATGTGTGAAGGGAAGTGGAACTGAAACTGCTGGGCTGAAAGGGTTGTGATCAGTGACAAAATCCAGTCCCTGGCAGTGCCCTCCAGGGTTCAATGCTGGGCCTAGTATTTCTTAATACCATCTAGTACCGAGCCATGTGACAGGACAGTGCACCCTCAGCAACATTTGTAGGTAAACCCACCTGGGCTGATGGACCAAAGAGAGGGTTGTACAGCCTTCCACRAGAAGGTGAGCTGGAGAAATGGGTGGAAGGGAATGTTGTGAAGTTCAGCAATGGGAAACATAGAGTCCTGTACTTGGGATGGGGAATAATCTGGTACCCAAGTACAGCTTGAGGACAGACAGGYTGGAAAGTAATTTGAATAAGAAGGTGTGAGAGGGGCATGGGGTGATGGTGGTGATATCCTGGTTGTGGCCATGAACAACCAACGCACCTGTGTGGCATCCTTGAAAATGCTCTAAAATTGGCAGTTGTCCTGGGCACCTCACCTYGTCTGCCAGCTCTCTGAGCCAAGGACTAGGTAACCCCCAGAGATGCCTCTTGACCTGAGTAATTTTGTGAAGACCCTTAAATTGGCAGCCTACCAACTCAATTTTGAGTCTAAGCAGGTTCCTAAATGCTTTCTGATAACTAGATCCTTGTTGCTGAGCTTTCTGTGTCAAAGATGGAAATATAATTTTCTTCTTCTTTTCGAAGTTTCTTCTGAGGAAAGAAGAAACATACATCTATTAGTATGCAGATGCTGTAGTAATGGTATCCACCAAAGAACTTAAAATACAATGGTGACTTTTGCTCTATTTTCTTGCAAGTTTTTTCTTACTGTATCAAGTGTCAACATAGATATCAAGTACTTGAAAGAAGAATCTGATATGTATTACTACTGCATGCAATTTGAATACGTCATAGTAATTAATTGTTGCACTATACTATTAGTTYTGTCTTTCAATATTTCAAAATAATTTAATCAATAATACTAACTACAAAGGTTCATTTTTATTTGTGCTGCAATTGTGCTTAATAATCTGTGGTGTGCACTGAACTACTGTTTCTATTAATATTCTTTTGTGTAATCGGGGTAGACCATACATTGCTGCCTTGTGTGAGTTAACTTTTCCCTGTTGCATTTTCTAGGAAGGAGAGTGCACTTTTTTCCTCCTTTTGTTCATTAGAGGGAGATTAGTGAATCTAACCCTAGTTGTTTCTAATCCTAGATCAGTTTCCTAGTTGAGSTCTGTGAAACAGCAAAACTCMCAGAGTGGAATATAGAAGCACAAAATGTAGAATAAAGGAAAAATGAGTTATCAAACATGAATTTAGAGATGAAATGGTTGCTACATCTGTGTAAGTACATAGTAGTRGCATAGTAGTGGCATAGCTGCAGAAAATACTAAGGCTCTCAGTATTCTGGCCAAATATTTTTGAAGTCATCCTGTACACAGAAGAACTGAGCCCCACACACCGTCCTAGTGCTCTGTATTTCTATCCATGGTCTGTCACAAAGGAATAATAGCCACAAAATGCAGGGGCAGGCAGTCTCTGAAAAAGGTGACAAGAGCTGCATGYTTTTCAGACTCTGTGGAAAGAGATGTTTTAAGAGGAAATTCTCACCTGTTTTTTCCCACTTTACATAATTTTTAATGTTTCAAAAGGTAGTAGATGGAGGAGGAACAGAGGGAGTCTCAGTGCCAAATCAGACAGCTGTAAAGCCTGTGTCCTCCAAAAAGTCATATATAATTAGTACTTGTCATCATGAGGAACAGTAATTAGTTACTGTGTATAGAAGCACAAAGAAAAAACGTGATATATTTTTTCAATTTTAGAGTGAGAGAAGCTTTGAGTGCAGTCTAAACTATCCTTTGATTAATGATAATAATGGTAACCTAGAAGATATTTRCACCTTTATTTTAGAGATCAGTGACACAAAAACCTAATAGCAAACATTTCCCAGGTGTTTCACTAACACCACAACTTTGTTCAATTTGTTTTGACTAAATTTCAGAAATCAGCAGCAGAAGTTGTCAGCTAACTAGTACATTTTCAAACAGAGGTTTGTTTTTCTAATTGAAAATAATAGGCAGATACATTTATCTTCTTTAGTATGTCCTAGTTGTTAAGTGTGAAGGTCTTTATCTGTATATATGAATATTGCATGCATAAATGAACATTTTCTGTAGGTGTTCAGTAATAAGCATTTTAACTGTAAATTGAGATAATATACAAGCCTTCCCAAAGTAATTGTAAATAGTCCTTTTAAGAATTGAGTGATATTCTTATTAATTAGTCACCAATAAAACAAATGAGTGACTATTTGCCTGTCAGTATTCCCTACAGTAATTAATCTCCTTTGAAATATTGAATGTAAATTAAATAAAAAACTTCTAGGCACTATAAAACATGTTTTAAAAAATACTTTATGTTGCAATCTCCTGYTTGTAAGCAGTGAATGAGAGATGATTTTTGAAGAAAAGTGGTTTGAGCTCTGTATAGACACACATGGATTTTGGAACTTTTGATACAGTGTTACACACAATATTGTAAAACTTCTGTTTCCTGTGGGTACTCTGTTTAGGATTGTTTTAAAATGGAGCTGCTACACCAAACTAAATCAAAGATTTAGAAAATATCAATGTTACCTTTGATGTTGATCAGAAATATCAGTCTTGAGGAGAATAGATGGAACATCTCATAGCAAAGTCCAGAGCTGTGCTGACAGAACACAACCATGCCACTTAGTAATAGAGAATCCAAGTGGGATGAGCCAATCAGATAGATAGAGGTGTGCTCTCTTTCCCAGTAAAGGCTTCTAACCACCATTCAAGGAAAGAGAACATTTATTTGATCTCACCTTGATGAGCATCACCTTCTTATCATTACTTAGGCTTTCCAGAGACATATCTGTATCTTAGGCATTATGTTATGCTCCACAGCTACCTTTCTCTTATTTGATGATATAAAACTCCTTTCAGTAACACAGATTAGGTTTTTGGGGATCCATGTGTGTRGTATCAATTGAAATTAACTGTATTCTTTAATTTTGCAAGATGTTTACAAACTTTTAGATTGTATTGCAGCCTCAGGGGTGTTCAAAAGAAAGAAGTAGAAAAATATTTAGAAATTGAAGGAAAGAAAAGAAAAGATTACATAAACCCGGTAATTTTGATCATATGCAACAATTTATGYTTTGGGTTATAATTGTAACATATCACCTTAATTTGGAATAACACTGAAATAATGCAGAAAATATGCTGCCATGTATTTCTCAAGGATTAGTGTGGATATCAACATTTCCTGCAGACAGCAGATAATTTAAAACTGCTGACAGCTAGAGGTAATATTGTGTAAGGTAGAAATGCAGTGGAATGAGGAATGCTGTTGCTACATAAAAACTGTGTTTACCGTCAAAACTATTAGTGCTTTAACATGTCACTGAAAGGTCAGTCTTTAAGAGTAATAGAGAAGCTATTGGAATGAAGGGAAATAAATTGTAAAGAATGTACTGTGAGTTAATTCCAGCTCTACCCTGTGCATAGGGGATGACAAAATWGATTTTTTTCATATTATTTTTATTGTTTCATTTTGCTTGGGTTTTAGGGGGTGTGTGTATGTGTGKKTGTGATTTGGAGGGATGGGGCATGTGTGTGGCTTTTTTTATTTGGTTGGTTTGGGTTTTGTTTTTACTTTTTCCATAATTGTCCTAGTTTTGGTGGTGATACAACTAATTTTCTTCCTAGTAGTTGACTGGTTTGGATTTAATAAGAGAATGATTCACACTGATTGTGTGATTGTTGCTGAGTGGTGCTTTCCTAAGTCAAGGACTTTTCAGTGTCTCATGCTGTGCCAGTGAGCAGGTGCACAAGGAGCTGGAAGGGAGCACAGCCAGGACTGCTGACCCAAWGTGCCCCAAAGGATATTCCATAGCACAGAATGCCATGCTCAGGATATAAACTGGAAGCTGTCAGGAAGGTCCAATCACTACCTAGGAGTACGATGGRCGTCAATCAGTGGGTGGTGAGCAACTGTGTTGTGCATCACTAGCCCTTATTGTGTTTTATTCCTATTTATTACCTCTATTTCCATTGTTATTATTATTATTACTACTGTTATTACTATTATTTCTACCATTACTAGTGCTACTATTTTACAACAACAAAAACTAATAAGAATATTAATAATAATTCAATTATTGAACCATTCTATTCTCAAGCCATGGATTTTTCCTTTCCATTTCTCCTCCCCATTCCATCAGGAATGTGTTGGAAGCAAGTAGCTGTGGGGTACTTAGTTGCTGGCTGGGGTTAAACCACAGCAATAATAAGTAGAATCTAAGCATTTTCTAGATATGTAATACTCTCCAAAACCACTGGTGAATTCTAACCTGTCCTTATATGACTTTAATCAACATTTTCCTGCATTTTATAGTACACAAATACACAAAGAATGGTTCTATTCTTCTTCAGCTAACAGGGAAGAACTTGGGTAACACCTGCTGAGTGGGTGTTTCCCAATGTATGCCAATACCAGAGTTAAGGAATCTGCCCTCAAACAGGTGGTCAGCATGAAGCTGCATCCTTCTACTTAAGGTTTCTTTACTAGTACACATTTGTATACAGCCCCCATCCCCCAACACRAGTAATTCTGGTCTCACCCAGATGAAGACCTATTGATTTTTCTCCTGCCCATTAAAGTCAGGTATTTTTGACACTATCACATGAGTTTTCCGTTTTTCCACCAGATTYGTGTGTGTTTTTGATGACCAAACAGACACACATCTTCATGGCTGTTGCTGATGTGGAGTGTCTAGCTTGTCAGCTTTAAGTAATTTACATTGATGTCTCCAGAGATGTGCTACGGACACCTTTGCATTAAAATTTGAAAACAGAACTACAGAATTACACAAAATTGTTAGGGTTGAAATGGAGTTTTGGAGATCATCCAGTCCAACCCCCACCAAAGTAGGGTTGCCTGGAGCAGGGGACACACACCCACGTGGGTTTGGAATGTCTTCAGAGGGAGGGACTCCATGCCCACCTGGGCAGCTGTTTCAGTGCTCTGTCACCCTCAGTGTAAAACAGTTCTTACYCGTGTCAAGGTGGAACTTCTTGTATTTTAATTTATGGTGTGCTAYTTATGAAAAGGTTCAAGAAGTACAAGCTTCCAAATGGTTTATCAATTTATAGTTCAGCATTAACAAAAGGCCACTGTATTACCGAGATGAATGTCGTAGAATAGCTGGACCTAATGTCTAGCTCTCCCAAATGGTGAAGCCAGATTATCTAGAAGAAACAGAACCTCTTATAGTAYGACGAAGCTGAATTTTAAAATAGCATTTAGGGGGAGATAAGTCAATAAAATATATCTTTTTGAAAGTTATCCAGGAAGTATCCTCTTATGAATACTACAAAAAAAAGGAGCTTGTTTTTTCAGAATTCTCAAACAGAGACCTCTCTGTTCTTCAGAAACTAGCAAAAAAAAAAAGCATATTTGCAATTAATCAAAATTTCTGTAAGCACCGACTAACAAGTAATACATTAAAACCTTGAAATGTAAAATCTAGGCAACAGATTCACAATTCAAATAATCTAGAAACTGCTTGTCAATTAAAAAAAAATCTATCATAAAATAATACTTGAAACAATTTGATATTCAACAATTTCCTTTGAAACATAGACATTCATACAAAAAACCCCTTACCTCTAACTGTGGGTTGGAAACTAATGCCCTTTGAGAAAACAGAAAACAAGTCACTCCTCCTGTCACCCCCTCTATTAATTTTTGACAGGTCATTGATGATTTTTTCAATATTACTCATGACAAAACATTTTTTAGACATTTTAAATATTTAAAGGTAGGACTAGACCTTACAGAGTTCCAGCTACCTGAACTGTATCTATAAAGCAGGTTTGCTGTGTCAGAAAATTTGCAGAGACTGTGATACTAATGCAATTCAAAGTAACTCTTCTTTCACAATAAGTGAAAACAACTTATGTTGTGCAGAAACCAATGAGACAGCGTAAAAAACCCTGGAGACAGTATGTGCYGGGCTTGTTTCCTTCAAATTCCATTTCTCTCCAACATTTCAAACAAACAGAGAAAAATCCCAAAGTATATAAGGGATTAGGTTGCAAAGGACAGTAGGAGTATTTTCACCTGTCCTCATCTGATTGTAAAGTCTGAATAGTAGCCCTGCTTCAATGCAAGAGGGGCTTGAATGCAAATTGCTCCATTTTGTAGCATTACAGGCATTTCCAGACTTAAAGAAGCAGTCACTTCTACTCAGGACTGTAAAACTCATAGCCAGCATTACCCTGTAACATTGCATACATGAGACAGGACTGTCTCAGCTAATTTACCAAATCACAACATCAAAAAAATTCCCAAATGCATGCATGCATGCAAAAAAAAAAAACCCAACAAAACCAAAAAAACAAACAAACCAAAAACAAACACCCCAAAAACAAACCCRAACCAAAAAAACAACAGGTAAAGAACAAGTCTTAAAAGAAAAAGGGGAAACCATTGTGCAATAAAAATAAATGCATTTCTGTAGAAAGAGGTCTCTAAGTATTCCAGTGTCTGTGCCAGTGCAACACTTAAAAACTTTTACTGAATGTCTTAAGAAACATAAACACAATWGGCCTGAAATTTACTCAACACGCTGGTGACCACATCTGGAGTGCTGTATGCATTCTGGGCTCCTCAGGACAGGAGAGATTTGGAGCTCCTGCAGCAGCTTCAGCAGAGGTTACACAGGTGACAAAGGAATGGAGCAGCTCTTTTATGAGGAAAGGCTGAGGGASCTGGGGCTGTTCAGCCTCGAGAAGAGATGAGTGAGAGTGTCTGTCACCYCCTCAGTGTCTGTCAGTGCCTGCAGGGAGGGGTCAGAGCATGGACCAGGCTCTGCTCAGTGGTGCCCAGCAATGGGACAAGGGGCAAGGGGCAGGAATTGATGCACAGGAAGTTCCATCTTTCATTTTTCAATGAGAATGTCCCTGTGCAGTGACCAAGCACCAGAACTGTTTGCCCAGAGAGGATATGGATTCTCCTTCACTGGARATGTTCCAGAACCATCTGGATGAAATCCTTTGCCATGGGCTCTGGGGGGACCCTGCTTGAGCAGGGAGGGTGGACCAGATGATCTGCCGTGGTCACTTCCAACCTGAGCCATTCTTGGATTTTGTGAAACTGTTTATTTAGAAGTCTAGCTCAGGTCTAGGTCATGAGATTTCTTTCTTAAATTTCAGGCATAAAGACACTCTTTCTATGGTCCTGCAAATTTCCAACTCCAGTGACATACTAAAGGTGTAAGAGTAAAAAGTAGTCTTTATAAAGGGCCAAACAAAAATTACTATCCATGTGTATTTTTTGTTCACTTCTATTATTTGGGCAGATTTCATCTAACACAACTTGTTTATGTTGAAAGAACTATCTAAACCCAGAATGAGTCACCTTCAGTTGAAATTTTCTGCAGAGCCTACAGATTAGTCAGTCTGGAAACATACAATCAATCACGTAAATACATCACGTAAMTGAAATGTACCATGCTCTTTTCTCCTCCCAGGAAGGCAGCTCAGAAATACATACTTTAAGCACASTCCCAATCTGTAGAGGACAATTTTACTGCAATATAAATGAAAAAAATCTTGCTACCTTTTTTTTTTTTTTTAACTTATCCTTACTAATTTTTAGTCAGTCTTTCAAAACACATGGACAAGTGTACAGGCATATACCTACATTTTATATATATAAAACATATGCTGCCATCCTTCAGCTGCTATGGCAAATGCAGAGGAAGTCAAAACAGCTTCTCTCAAATTAATAAAAAATCAATTTCTCCCTCTAGGATAATTCTTGCCCCCTCAGTAAATATACTTGTTCAACTAAAAGCCACTTTCTTGTCACAGGACTGTGAAAATTCTCYCTGAAAAGTCTGAAATATGTAGCTTGTTTCAGTCTGATATATGAGACCACTTAGCTTTAGGTATGTCTCCAAGACACACTGCTCTCAAGCACAGTAGCTGATATTTGAAATGCACTCCTTTCCTGYAGAAAGGTTGTTGGAATTCATTCATTCAAACTAAGCACATGCTTCTTACATGACCGCTGAATACCACTGTTGATCAAAGACTGAGAATACATTAAAAACCAATTCTGCCATGAAAARGTAGATAGGTTGTTGCCTCTTTAAAGAAGTACTTAAGATTAATAATAAAAAAAAAATAAGTGGAGGAAGAGTGAAGGAATATATTGGTCTAATATGAAAAAAAAAGGAAATGATAACGTCTTTACATATTATCTCAGAAAGTTAGTGTTCAGTTTTGACAATGTGTGTTTTCACTAATCTGAATTACCAAGCAGAATTTCTGCCCAAATCGAATTCCTGTCCACTGGTCACTTCTCCCATATATTCAGAACAAGGATATTATGTTCTGGAAAATAGGCCTTCCCTAGCCTTTCAAGAACCAGAATTTACCAGTATGTTTGAAACAGTCTCAGCTTTCCCTCATTTGCACAAATAATAGGAACACTCACACGAGTAACTCACTGGACAATGTTTCTGAGCCAACAGTGGATCTAAGGCTTTTAGGAAGGATGTGCATTTGGTATTTATGCTTTCTCTAATCATTGAAGATATTTAAGATGTTCTAGAATCCCATCCTACAAAATTTTACCCTCATTCCCAAGGATCACTGAACTCAGAAAGAGCCTCTGAGACACAACTTCAGCACCATAAAACACTCTTAGTTCTTGAACAGACCCTGAAGCTTCTTATACATGAGTAAGTTTTGTATGCTGCCCTAAAAGGCCAGCCACGACCTGAGGTATAAACACTGTGAGATTCTTTCCCCATTTCAAAATTTACAAAATTTACCTTTTATGATAAAACCAGTCAGCTGTAAAGTTGCACATCCTACTCAGATGAAAGACAGAGCAGAATTTTTTTACTGCCACAACAGCTTGTCTTTGAACACTTCAACATAGATTAACAGGACAAGGAATCAGGTGACTGCTTAGCTACATCCACAAATTGCATTTTCAAATGGGAAGCTGAAAGGAAAAAACATCCTCCTTAGGAAGGTGGTGGGACAGTCATGGGACCAGCARTCAGGAAAAACAAAGTTGGGCTGGATCCTTCTAAGTCTTGTTAGTGATGCAGGTGATGCAAATCTACCTAAATTTCCTCATTAGAAGAACCAGGAAGCTCAAATGCAGCCCAGCACGTGGCATAAAAGCTGACAGGGATTAAATTGAAAAGCAGTACTGAGAGCTCACAATTACATCACTATGAGCATATCTTAAAATAAACATGGCAACAACAGTTACAGGCAAAGCAGATGACATARGAGCTATGTTATTTTATAAAAATGTCTCCAATTGTTTCATTTAAAGGCTATGTGAGGTCTCCAATCAAAGGTCATTTTACAATAGTCAGGAGGATGCATTGCAATCACTCATTAGACAGACACTTCTGTTGTTCAACAGCGCATCCCTTGACAGGCAGCTCCCCCAACTCTCTTACATAACAGCCAGAGATACTCTCATCTAATCAGCACCATGAAAGAGGACAATGACAGGATACTGAAAAACACTGGAATATTCTTGTTATCTTATGTCTGTCAAAGGACTGGRTAATGTAGTACATTTGATGGTCATGTCCCTTCCCCCAGGATTTCTATAATGAGAAAGCTCAGGATATTCAGTGATTTCTTTTAAAAAATCCTTTCTACAGTTTCACTTTAACATCTGTTGTACTTCTCTGAACATTGAGGAAGTAAACATTGTAAGACTGACATTTATTTAAAGAGAACAAGTATCAAAATCTCTCAGAGCACAATGATTTTACTCCTCCCCAGATTATGCAAGGGAGCTTAGAAACTTATTTGTGGTCAGCATTTCCAGGATTACTACATTTCCATCAGAATCTTGTGTGCGATTACTTTTCATCAATCTCACATGATCAAATGTCAGGTTGGAAGGGACCACAGTGAATCACCTGGTCCACCCTCCCTGCTCAAGCAGGGTCATCCCTGAGCACATGGCACAGGATTGTATCCAGATGGTTCTGGAACGTCTCCAGTGAGGGAGACTCCACATCCTCTCTGCGCAATCTGTTTTGGTGCTTGATCACTACACAGTGAAGAAGTTCTTCTTCATGTTCAGGTGGAACTTCCTGTGCATCCATTTCTGCCCCTTGCCCCTTGTCCCATTGCTGGGCACCACCGAGCAGAGCCTGGTCCGTGCTCTGACCCCTCCCTGCAGGCACTGACAGACACTGAGGAGGTCCCCTCTCAGTCATCTCTTCTCGAGGCTGAACAGCCCCAGTTTCCTCAGCCTTTCCTCGTAAAAGAGCTGCTCCATTCCTTCATCATCTCTGTAACCTCTACTGAAACTGCTCCAGGASCTGCCTGTCTCTCTTGTCCTGAGGAGCCCAGACCTCAACAGGTTGCAATCTCTGCTGTATTTGATCCCCAGGTGCCTTCCTAGGCACAGGCTCTCACCTGTAAAAAAGCACATCTCCAAAACCACACCACCTTCACTCCTTGGGCACAAAGTGTTCAAATATCTCTCTTCAAAACATTTTATAAATATGCATCAATGAAAGCAAATATGCACAGAAATTGTCAGCAAATCCTAAAACAACTTCATGTCAAAAGACCTGCAAAAATACAAATGCATTTCTCTGCCTCAGTTTACCTACAAATTCTGATCAACCAGTGCAAGTCATGTATGTCAGAGCCCTGGACCCCAGGCAGAGGTCACTCTATGAAGCACTGGTCCTCTCTACTAATAAGATAATTTAAGTAGTCTTTGTAGGTACAACAATGAAGAGAATTAAAAGGGTACCAAAAGGATAGATTAGCTATCTACATTTTGATACTGACAACTACATTGTAAGTATCAAAAGAAGTGTCACAAGATTCCATTCACCAGTGCTCAGCAGGAGCTCTCCAGTGATTAATCAATGTATTCTGACCTTTAGCACCAGCCGAAATCTGTCAGTAATGCCCAGTGCAGCAGTTACTTACATTATGCAAAATATCATAAAAATAGCATCCACATACACCAAATCATATCCTATTTTCCKTTTAAAAAATGGCTATTGATCTTTCCAGCTGACCTGTCACATTTCAGGAAATTCTGTAGATGAGAGATCATAGCTTTTTGCCTGGTGATACACTTGCCTGGTTATTTTCAAGTTCAGGCCTGAAATGTTACCTATGCAGGAACTAGAAAGGGCAATACCCATCTTTTTCTCCAAAGGAYATTTCTTTTGAATAGAAAGTTAAAATTAGACTATCCCCTATGGTTAGCTCTATGCCAGGTACAAAATTTTGTTCTGACACCTCCTGTAAGTTTAGCTCAGTATGAAAACAGAAGACAGACGTGATAGAAAACAAACTGCACAGTCAAAATGCAGTTTGCATTCTGACACCCATATACAGAACCCCTAACACCAGGAAAATCTGGTGCATAAACACTTTCCCCAGGCTGTTACAATAACATTACAAACCAAAAGGTTTATGCAATGCTTTCTTCAGCTGACATTTAAAGCACAGACTCATTTAATTTATCCTGYCCCCTTTGTATTTATTGTCCTCAGAAGAATGTTTGAGTGGCTCACATTATCAGGACTCACAGCCCTTGTACAGAGAAAGAACCCCAAAATTTTTATTTGCTAGGTTTACTGTATATAATTAAGGCTTTAAAATTTGTGACAAAAGCTATGCAAGCTGCTGACTTTGATATACAGAGTAAGTGCTTAAATATGTAAAAACACATTYTACACATTCACACAGAATGCTTAATGTTTCAAGCCCTTATCCAATACTAACTAATTTTGTCTGTGTCACCTACACTGAATGTGAATCAGGAAGTAGCATATTTCCAAACATGCTTAACTATTCTGTGAAGGAATGCAAGGGCTAGACTTASCACCATTTCAAGCTGTTAACAGAAGTAATCCCCCCTGCTCTGCACAAAATCTGAACCACATTCAGGCTCTCTGTGAATGTGCTCTCTCACATTCATACTTCCCTGTGGGTAGCAGGGAAGTGCAAGCCAAACATTTCCTGCTCCTGTACTTCATTATAGACCTGAAGTGTGAAATACTGTAAACTTCCAATACCTAGATTGAGATAAGATTGTTCTTCAAGGTACACTTTTGTGTGCCACTTCTATGATGCCATTTTTTGCAGTGGCTTTACTCCAGCAGACAGKATTTAAAAATCAAGATGCAAATTTCTCCTGTTCTTACACAGACAAACTTCTCCATAACTTCAGTGGTGATACTATCCGTACAGCTCTTCAGGCACAGCACATATAATTGGATATTTCCTGAGAAGTCAAACATTTTTCCTTCATCCCATCCCATGCTTGAACTTCTCTTCAGAATTCTTTTCTCAGTTATTGTGAAGATTCTAGAGTGTAAGGGGTAAGGGAAATGGGATTTATGTATTTTACTATTTTTCCAACTGTCTTTTTCATAATTGCACATCACYGCTTATTTTTTTCAATGGCATTTGAAGAGTCTTAATTGCTTTTAAAATWTACTAGACACTGAAAAATTGGTTTTAGTGCTACAGGTATACCTTCCAGCCCCTGTGCTACGATGAATTATACATACAACTAATCAAAGTATTGTGCCTAGTTTTCCAAAGTGGTTACTGAGAGGCAYTAATTTTATTGCCAAAGTGAGATTATTTCTTCTTTACTCAAACTGCAGAAGTGCCATAAAAAATATGGAAATAAACTATAAAATGCAGTTTTAATTTTGTTARGATTTATTCTTGCTGGAAGGCTGGGGGAATGGGGACACTCATGACTTTTTCCAGAAATGTCMGTGTCAAACTGAAGCATTGTCACCAAAAATTACTCTGCTTTTAATGCTGTGCTACAACCAAAATACTCTGACTGCACAAGTGTATTCTCTGCATTACGTTATGAATTGTGGTACTAACATCAGGAGCCCAAGGCAACAATAGTTCTTTAACAATAGTTATCTAATAAAAGCTGCTTTCAGCTGTATGGATATACTAGGTAATGCCAGCCCTCAGTAAGCAATACATTTTRGAAATGTATTTAGGTGGCATAAATAAGTTCAGAGTGAATGAAAACAACTACAGATATCCCACATTGCTTTGTAATCCTAGAAACCTGGGAAAAATGCTTTATTATTTTGGTTGAGAGCACTGGTCTTGACAGCTTTGCATGTTTCTCCCCTAAAACACACATGATAAAAGGCACAGATAAATGCTTTCTGCATTTTTTAAATGCAAAATKGATTTTTGTCGTTTTCACAAGCATAATGCTTATAACTGTCAAAATTTTACTGTTCATCTAGTTGAGCACTGAATTCAGTCCCAGAAATTAAGCAGATTCACCTGTGTCAGAAARGTCTACAAGAGCAGCTTACCTTACATAAAGACAGGCTGTCTAGAAGCTCCAAGAATTTCATAAAAGAAGGGTATCCCTGGGAATGGTCATAAGTGCCTCTCTGCTTTMTTATAGATAGCAGTGACTTCTGCTTAGTGTTGCTGCCTAAGGGCAAAATCTATGTGCAACTTAATTCAACCCTTGTAATTTACACTTTCTGTCCTTTCTAGGTTAAAAGCTACCAGCGTCTGACTTAAGTCAGAGGGATACCACTGAAGTTCAAAGACGCTCTGACGGTTATGATCCAGCGTTTAATACAGACCTGACCTTGAAAGTACTAGTAAGAATTTCCATTAATATCTATGGGAATTATATATGCATGCCATGGAGACCATGAGCCTCTAAATGCTTTTATTGCATGATTTAGAATCCCCTTAAACTGAGTATCGTGGTATTTTAGGGCCTAATTCCTCTCGCCTCATCCAGCCAAAACTCACATGAGGAAGAAAGGTCTGGATCCATAAAGCATACTGAATTAAAGCCCATAAAAGAAACCAATTGCTTACCAGAGCGATCAAATACAGATATGGCTCCATAGGGAAAATAAGAAGCTTCTTTGCAAAAATTCACTGCCAATAGTAKCTAAAATTCCCTTTAGAGATAGTCACACTGCTTGAAGTATTTCTAACAGACATTGAGGGAGTCATGAAACTTAATGCTTTCTTTCCTTTTCATATGTCAACCTCTTCCCTCCTCCCCAGCTTTTCTCACTGTATGTTTTATTCTTTGAGACAGAGAACACAAACACACACAAAGTATTAGACAGGTCTATTCTTCGATTTTCATCTTTTTTATAATCTCCTCTTCTTGCCCACAGAAGTCCTTGTCAACAAACATTATTTTCTCTATAATACAGTTCTATTTTGCAGCCCAAGGTTTGACAAAATGAGAGAAGCAACACAATAGTGTTAAGTTTTCACTGCATTAGTATATGATAGGCCAGCACCACCTATTGCAGCACATAGTTGTGAAGGTATCTGAAAGACTACAATTTTTCCTCACAAAACAGAAGAATTATGAACACTTCTATTTTGGCTTTAAAAGTAAAAAAAAAACCCAACCAAACAAACAAACAAAAAAACCTGAAAACCAACAGCCTTTAAAATGTATGGGAAAGAATCTATTTTCCTGCAAAAAATGTTAAACTATCGTTTCAGAACAAAAAGTTTTACTAGCAAGTAAAGTTTTACTATTGGGCACTTCTATATCACTTTTATATCAATACTAATGTATTCTATCTGTTTCTATTTTGTCCTTTTCAAACATACCTGAGTTGAAAGACGACCTACCTAATTTCCTCTTAGAAATGCTACATTTTCACCATCTTTTAACTTTTTTAACCTTCAATATTATATTTGAAGGTTCTAGGAACATCTTTATCCTTTACAAAACACCCTGAATGATTCATTTCTGTAGAATAAAATTCCCAACATCAATTTTTGTTACACATACACCACAAGATGTTCTTTTCATTACATGCCATAGATTAATGAAACTGATTAATTTTTAAATTTATTCATCATTGCSCCCATAATAAATGAAAGTCATATTGTTGGAAAAAAAGTGAAAAAAAATAAGCCTTTTTTAAGAGCTTTAATAGAAATGATCAAGACTAAGAACATATTATTTCTAAACTTCTTCTCATCCCCTCTTTACGCAAATGACACAGATGCCATAAGTAATATTCAAATCATCGTCTACACAATAGGTCCAGCTTTCTGAACTAGCAAACATCAATAAAGCAAGAGGTTTGTATGCTACAAAATTAATCAAGACTTTTCCCATGGATTCATATTGGTGCTTCCCTCAGTCATTCATGGTCTTCCTAGCTCAGCCCTACGCCCTTCCATGTTGGGATAAGTTTGGGCAATTGTGGGCAGGTACCACACTGATTTCTGTGTATTCTGGTTGCTTGGTCAAAACCCGTGTTCCCATCTGTCAGTCAGCTCCAGGCAGGACCCAGTTGGAAATTGGCYTTCTGCAAGTTAAATCCTCATTTTCAATTCTCTCCAAGATTTTCTTAACTGTGTGGTTCTCAAGCCTTGTAGTGAATTTGGTTCAAACTGAACTGTGATTTCAAGAGCGGTTCATGAGCCAAACACACAGTCGTGTATGTGTGTGTGTATTTATATATATGTATATGTAAATGCATCTCATCTCAGCATATGGAAGAAGAACTTAAATTGACCACAGAGCATTCATTAAAACCATATTTGGTCTAATAAACTTTCTAATCTCTTTGGATAATACTTTCGTTAAGTTCCATCTTCAAAACCCACACATTCACTCAGGTGTCAGTATTTCAAAGTGTCTCCATGCAGTAATGCACAGAAGCAAAATATCCAAGAGTACAGTAACTATTTTCACAGGGGGGAAAAGAAAAAAAAAAAAAAAAAGGAAAATTCCCTTGTTTTTTTTTAATATGAACTTTTTTTCCTGAGAAACTTTACAGGCTGATTTGATAACTATATCAAACCTCAAAAATCTCCGAGAAGACAAGTGACTAAAGTTGACTCTTTTTATGTTCATGGGAACTGCATCTACAGATACAGTTTTCAACCACCACCCATCTGAGACATCATACCATCTGAGATAGCATTTGCACATGGGCATAACTCATGAGTATGGCAAAGAAAAGCAAACATCTGAAACATCTGTAGCTTTCCTTCACCTAGGCAGCCCTATGAATTGCTCTTTATATCCTCACCATTTTCCCCAGATGATCATTCTGAAGAGCCACTAAAACCCGAATTTTCTTCTTTAGCTTCTACATCAGACACAACAATGAAGGAAGTAATGTGACCACGTTATTTATGGAAAACATATTATACATCCCAACTGAATTCCTCATTATTTTCCAAGCTGCAATAATTCCTGCATGAATTCAGCCCATACCATCTCTGGATAGACTCAAACTGATTCAAAARGAAAGAGAGAAGCATTCTAGATGGCATACAAAGTTCCATCCACTCAATGGATGTTGGCACCACCTGTCCCTTTCTGTGTAGAAAGTCTTGGAAGCYCTCACAGCACTAATTAGGTCAGCATTATCCTCAGGAATTCCTCAGTGGGAAAAAGTATTTCCATCTCAAAATTCAGCTGCTTGGAACACCATTATTTTAAAAAATGCTTTATCCAAGTAGCTAATGCTTTTCCAGTAGCTGTGGATGCCTGTTTCCTGGAAGTGTTCAAGGCCAGGATGGATCGGGCCTGGAGCAACCTGATCTAGTGACAGATCTCTGCAGGTGTCTGCAGTAATACTAAGAAGTCAACAAGGAGCACAAAAARTGGAAAATGACAAAAACACATATCAGTATTCAGGAAGAAAAAAGAAAGGTATGTTTTCATTACCCTTCCACCTTGAAGGACTGATACACTCGGATTTTGCAAAACACCTACYGTCTAGGGAGCCACAGAAATTTATGAACCTGACAGAAATGATGCATCTCGAAATCCTGCAAGACAACTAGTAGATACTAACTGGGGAATCTGATGATTCAAAAGCCTTAGGATCAGGAAAAAAAAAAAGAAACAGAAAAGCRTTGCTCAGATCATAAAGAGAAGCCAGAAAGTTCTAAATGGGAAACAATCTTCAAATGACCATACATTCCTTTATACCATGTTGTTAATATGAATGCATRTTCCACATGACCTCTGTGTAGTACCCGCGTCACTCTTTTAGAGCCACACCAAACTGGGGAGTGTTATACTCTTAGGAACAATAACYTGGAATGAAATTGTATGTTTCACCCAGTCAGTTGTCATTAATAAACAAATGGAGGCTCATCGCAAAACCGTATTAAGCTCTTTTTGTAACTGGGTCTCCTATTCCATCTATCACGGCAGAAGGTTGGCAGTGAACCGCCTGCAATCAGTGTGAACTCTTAGCAATGCCAAAACCCTGCAGCTGACTCTTTATGCTTCTTGATGGCCAGGAGTTACCTTTCCAGAGCTTAGAATGCTCACTTTGTGTATTAATGGATACTAAGACATAGGTATTGTCGCTTTTCTTGAAGACTCTACTAGGAGGAAAAAGCCTTTGTCTCTCCTAGTGTCTGTCCTGCAGATCACTCTGTACAATTATTCCATGGCAGCTGAAATTATTCCAGCAAATACAAAACACATCCTCACCCCTGCCAGCAGCACACACCTGTGGGGCTACATTAACCAACTGTTAGTTCCATCAGGGTATCCAACTCCTTCTGCACAGGAGTGTTATCCATCCATCCAT
>QVAJ01000013.1:7333597-7399393 GCA_003546035.1 Mixornis gularis | reverse complement strand
AAAAAAAAAAAAAAAGCTAAACCAGGTCTTCAGTGTACTATCACATATAAAATTAAAAAGAAAAGTACTCAGCCATGACAAAATTCCAAAGCAAATTTATGAAAAAACTTACAGGCCTGAACTGTTTGAATGATTTTTCTTTTATAACAAGAGCCTTGTTGTTAGCACACATAATTAAGCTTTTACCAGGGTGTATTTCCATCACTTTCCTTCAAAAAGTGAAAACATTTTTCTTTCCTCTGCTTTTTGACTTCTCTTGTGCTTTTCCTTCTGTCTCTTAATACTCATTTTAAATAGAAAGAAGTCTACTCTTAAATTTGCCTGATGGTAAACATGGTATTAATTAAAACACAGGAACAATCAGTTTTCAGGGGGATGGGAGAGAACTCAAGCATACATACAAACACTTGAAACTCAAGTTTTCTGTTGGGAGCAAGATGAGAATCCTCAACCTGAACCTGGGAGAAAGGACATGCTGTTCCTCCAGATGTTCAATTATGCAGCACACACTGAGACAGGAAAATTAGATAGAAGGTGATCCCTCTCTAAGCAAATGAGTTCAAATGATGAGACCTGTGCTTCTCTTGATAGAATGAAAGAAATCGTAAGGGAAACTTTTAAAAAGTTTTTAGGAATTTCCATGTGCTCCAGATTAGAGAAGCAAAAATAAACATGCAGCCAAGAAAAAACAAACAACCAAACCCAAACACGAACAAACAAAAAACCAAAAAAACCCCCAAACAAAACAAAACCCACAGCTGTTTCTGCCTTTTAATACAGAAAGGTCCTAATACCCCAGTTCCTTCTGGGGCTGAACTATTGAGTAGATCATTAAAACATCTAGATTAAAATAATCCCCACAACCAGAAGGCACTGTTTCCTGTGCTGAGGGGAAGTAAAAGTTATAAAAGTATTGAAAACTCGCAAGTCAGATGACGTCAGTGAGACTGGTCTCTGAACAGCATCCACAGATACTTCACAAATACAAACAAAACCATATCCACTCTCAAAAACAACTATGGTTTCATTATTTAAAAAAAAAAAAAAAATCCAACCCCCCACAAACTACACTAAACAAATTTCAACATTATAGCAATTAATGCCATTCTGAGAACAGAAAACAAGAACAATAGCAATAGCTGCCAAAATCATGTGTCTTATAATTGCATCTTAAGTTTCTTAGGAACTCCAATAAACAACAAAACATCTATGGAAAATGTTATTGAAGATTACCATCTGTTAGACACCTTACAGACTTCAGCTGAAATGTAGTCTTCTTTAGCAAATAAAAAAAGAAGCACTAGAAACTAAAAGATAAGAGATCAGTCAATGGCATAACCTTCTCAGTTTTAACTTCTTTAAACTGAATTTGCAGGGTTTCTCCCCACTTTCCCTGTGAATCAGGATTAAAGTTCTTTTCAGACATGATTGCAATAAATTAAATGTGCATTCCCTCTGTGCTGGGAGGGAATGTCACACTCAAAATCTCAATATGGGTAAAAGCGAGCACACTACATAAATGGAGCCGAGAATTTATTATCAGCCGAGTGAATGTTTTGAACATTCAGTTGGGCCAAATAGTCAAATACAGAAAATTCACAATGGTTAAAAATGTTACATGTACAATGTTACAATGATTAAATGTATACTGATGTATGGCTGTATTAAAATAGACATTCCTAGTCCTTTCTTTTTATGGTATGCCTGTGTTCCCAAAGCCTGTGTGRGTCTGATGGCATTCCCCAAGCAGAGAGCTGGGGAATGTCACAGGCACATCAACATCCTCAGCTCTCTCTGGGGCAGGTGGAGTGCTGGCAGTGGTATTCCTTGTCAGAGCCAGTTCAGAAATCTTTGCATATATTTGCATACTCTGACCTGCTCCCTTCTCCCAGGGAAGAGGTGAAAGCTCCCCCACAGCCACCCAACATCTCTGGGGCTGTCAGCCCCTTCCCCAGTGGCATTCCCAGAGCCGGACTAAGGCAGTCTGGGCAATGGGAACCCAGCTCAGCCCCCTCAGGGTGAGGGCAGCCCAGTCACCCCTGGGACCCAGCACAGCCCGATTCCTGCCCTGACAGCATTTACCTGTTAACATGATTTTGCTCTTTCCAGGTACACGTAGCTACCTACTTTAATAGATTTATTCTCCAGCTGTTCTCCAGCATGATTCATCTGCTAAATAAAGAGATTGGCACCCTTTGGAATTTGTGCTAGACATGGCTAGCTAGGGAGCTATAATTCATTTCACTTTCTGAACTCATTTCAGTGCCTTCTTGCCAGACTTTTAAGGTTACTCAGGATTATCTGTCTCTCACTTTCACCCAGTTCAATAAGAGTCTTAATCAGGATAAGACTCATTTGCTTCAATAGGATTTACTGCTTAAATTAGGCAGATGCTTAAGACTCTAATTCAGCAAGGTGGTTAATCATTACAGCCTGCCTGTCAAAACAGTAACCCCAATGGAAACAGTGATTTAACACCTAAACTCTTAAATATATATATATATATATATATTTAATTTTAGTACTGTTCAGAATATACAGGAACATAAGCACACGCTTGAACTCACATACTATATGCTTTGATGCATGGATTTCATATTCTTTGAAATACCACATTAACAACTTAGGAGAAGGATTTATGATTTATAAACTCTTCTATCTTTTTTTTCTGATAGACTCACCAGGAAATCTATTATACATATATACAGAAGCTTCAGTTAAAGTGGAAAAAAATCCTACATTTTTTATTAGTAATAGAAGCGTTATTTGATTAGCATTTTGGCAAAGAATATGAGCCCTTTACGTTGTTATGCAGGTGTTCATAAAATAGGTGAAAATGAAAACTTGAAAAGGCTATAAAATGTTATTACCATGATGAACTTACTCGAACAGAGATGAAAGTCAGCTCAAAGTTATCAAAACTTTGAAGAACTRCAGAACTATACAAATATTTCTTTTTAATTAAAGTATTTATAGGGGGAGAAAAATTACCATTCAATCAGTATTTATCATAGCCATCATGATAAAAGTTTTAAAATATTTTCTTGAAATACTTTTACTTAGTGTTACTATGTGGGGAAAAGAACTGATCAACAGGCTTCTGGGCATCCATTCTTCCTTCTGCTTTGTTTATTAGTATGAATGCTCGGCTGCTACTGGACATCCAACCAAAGAATATCACTGACATCACTGCATATATACTCCAGGTCCAATAATTTTGTACATAAAATGTATTAATTATCTGTTTATGAGATAACATGGAATCATTCCAACATAGGGAAAGGGTATAGGAGTATTCTTAGTCATGTTTTACAGGCCTGTCTGAATAGTGACTTGAGCAGTTTCCTAAATGGAGACAATCTCCCAAACTGGACGTGAGGGCAAAAGGACTTGCTTCAATAAAAAAGCCCCAGCAGTCTAACAAACCTAACAAGATAACAGTCACTCAAGGTAATAATGTAATTATTTGGAATCCAATAACCTGAGGGTTACTTTTTTACTTTTTTAGAGACAGTGCCACGTTGAGATCAGTCAAGGAATACAAAGTAGCTACTTTCAAAGTAAACAAAATACAAGGCTGGAACAGTCTTTGGGGCACCTTAGTTATGAAGTATGTTCAGTGAAACCTCCTCTTATACATTTCTTTTTTAACTAACTTTATTAAAACTGTTGAGTAGCACATAGTCTACAGTACCAAAGTTTGGGGGGTTTTTCCATTCATATTCTACAATAAATGACTGAAGATACAATTTGAAAATGAGGACTGCCTTTTGAAATTAACTAAGTAAGAATTTATAGAAATTAGAGTTTTGAGGAAAAATATATCAGAAGAGCAACAACAAAGATAAACTCTCTTCTTAATGGCAGGTCTGAAAATCAGTATTTACTGTAACTACACAAGTTAAGTATGCATATTTATCAGAATACAACATGACAGCAATAGTACCTGTTACCTTGCACTGTGGAATTACCACACTTTCCAGTAAAATTCCTGCTGGGATACCATACCTCAGTAGTATCTAGACTTGCATCAACTACTTTCTCAAGGACAARTGAAGACAGAGATTCCTTTCCTTGTAAAACCGTGAGAAATTTAAAATTTAAAAAGTATCCAGCTCACRGATTTTTAAACTTGAATTTGAAAGAATAAGAATGAATGGATGGAGACATACCAAGAAAATGCAGAATTTCTTGTGAAAACTGGGCTCTTAATAAACAGACTTTTTGGTTTTTAATTTTTTTTTTTGAGGCATGGCTGAGCAATATCTAACAAAATGGGGCTGGGTAATACAGCTTCCCCAGCCTCCATGCACTAATAGAGCACAGGAATAAACTTACAATAGTAAAGTTATTTGTTTTTTTCACTCCTTCAAAGACTTGAATTAAAGCAGCAAATTTGAAACTACCATCTTAAACACAAGAGTTAAGGGAAGAATTCTTCTAAATAAATTTACATCTCAGTTTTTATTGAAAAAGAATGTTGAATCCTGTCAGGAAAAGCCCAAATTTATTTTTGTTTATTCATRCCAATGAATACTGACAGGTATAATTCATAGTCAGTTTTTAATTTATGCCTCATCCTGTAGAGAGCAGTCAATTAAGAAGGTGATAAAGCACATATTTTTAAGTATGTGCAGATGTGTTTATATTTTGATCGTTAACCAATAAATTGCACAAGTAGCAAACCCATGAATGGATGGAGATATTAAAAAAACCAAAAAACACAAAACCCCACAGAATTTATTCTTGTGAAACCTGGGCTCTTAATAAGCAGATTTTTTTTAAAGTCATTTTTTTGATGCATGTGTAAGCAACATCTAATACAATTCATTCTTATTCTTTGGGAATACACACATCTGCTACTCATCTCCATCAAAATCAAGGTAGAGAGTAGCAGGACTAAAGYTATGATCAGTGAAGTAAATTTCCTTGGGCTTCCATTTTATCTGCAGAAACAGCATTGCAATAARTCACCCCATCTACAACCAAGATGATCCCAAAAAGCCGTGCCTGAATTTTATTCTGAGAAGTGCAGCACTGAGATGTCAATGGCCCAGAATAATTTGGAAGTAACTACTGTTCACTCTTCCCTTTGGTTAGTGCAATTTTACCTTATTTTCATTTAATTTTCTGAAAAATGTTAAAATGTCYCCATTAAATTTCCGAATTTTCAACAGCAAAGATATATTTTTCATATTTATGTCATCTTTAGGGTTTTTTTTGAAACCACGTGAAAATTTCTTGTACTTTGAGCATTTTACAATGGCATTCGATTGAATTTTATTGAAATAATATACCTCCTATTCAGGTACAAACTTTTAGTCTGTTTCCTTTAAGAATCTTTCACAGAGGTCTGAGGTTCAGTCACTGCACACTTCCAGAAGAAATCTATTTCTCTCAGATGTCCTGCTTTGAGTCCAAGCCTAGTTGTGCAGACTTACTTATTTCCAGCCTTGGCAGGCATATAATTTTYACTAATACTTTTAGTTGAACAAACTGTTGCATATCCAAGAAGAGGTTGGGGGAAGAGGAAAGGGAGAAGACATCTAAAATTGTATCTTCTCCACAGAGCCAAAATACATTATGACCTCATTTAAATGAAACTGTGATAGCAAGCCTGTCCATGGTAGGTGGCTTGTCTTCCCTAATCAGCACTTCTCAATTTGACACTAATGTATCCTAACAAGGACAGCCAGAAGTTGTGTAAAAATAAAGAGAGATTTGGCAAAGAGCTGAAAGTTGTCAATACTTGCAAGGAACTCAAGGTCACTGTGTCAAATAACTCACTTCAGGTTGTGCAGAACTGTAAATTGACATGAGAAGACAAACAGTTTTTCAGAGCCCTGTCTCTGCCTGCTGTAAGACAGATTCCAGGCAGATTTCAAATTGGGTGATTTGAAATTTAAACRCTGAAGTATCACAGTTTCATCACCTCTATCATTTCTGCCTGTGGGCAAATTAAATTGAAAACTTCCAAGAAATGCTCCATYCAAAGCTAACATGAGTATGTGTTGTGCCACATAAACAGGACTTGGAAAAGTATATTTGCTACGAAATGCACAAAATATAGAATGTAATGCATATATATAGTATAATAAAAGTATATCTGCTATGAAGTACACCACTATGAAACATAAATGAAGGAGGCATATTAAAAGTATAGAAAAGGGATACTGAATGTCAGGGACAAAACAACAACGTCATTTTACTCTGAAGACATGGGAAAGAYACAAGTGGTAGAAATTTCAGTATTATATTATTTTTAATTACACAATAACAAAGGAGGCTCCAGCTTGAATTTGGATGTGGTTGTTCACAAGGCAAAACTGGATACAATATGATTTAGGTTAGATTTAACATTAAAAAGAAACTGGTTTGTTGAAATTAACTACAGATAGAGGAAACAAGATAAGGTAAGAGCTGAAAAGAAAACAAATTAGCATAGAGTGACACAGGAAGCTTGTGTATAAGCTGAGTAAAGCCACTCTTAGTATATGAATTAAATATGTTGAAGTCAAAACTATTTATAAAGATACAGACTCTATTAAACTAGCATTATTAAGTGTAATTTCTAGAAGTTTTTCTAGTCATTATGGCCCTATGGAAAGTTTAGACCTTAAACACAAAGAGTTTTATTACTACAATGATATTCCTGTCCATACTTCCTTGGTCTGATCAACTGTATATGTGTGATACATATTTGTGGTGGTTTAGCATGGATGTGAGGCTGAGGATGGACTGTAGCTGACCAACATGAGTGTTGCACATGGATCTGTAGAGAGATCTTAAATCAGAGAAGAGGTAACACCTTGGTGAGGGGCCTGGTCCAGGCCCCACCGCACCCCACAGCGGTCAGGGCCGGCCCGGCCAGGCCTGGGGGGGGATGCTGCCCTGAGGGAGAGCAGCCCGGGCCATGAGTGTCCCCTCTTCCCCCCTCAGCTGCTGACCGGAAGGAGGAAATTTGAGATCAGCAGTGCTGGCTCTGCACCAGCAGGGCGTGGTGGAGGGGACCAGGCCGTGCCTGGGCCATGTCCGGCCCTGGCTGCTGGTGCTGCTGGCCCMCGGGAGGGTGGGATCCTTCTTCCCTCCCTACCTGGCATGGCTTYRAAACATTTGCGGCTGCCAGGRCAGAGATCACAGGACCATCGCAGGCCTGGACAAGCTTTAACTCTTTCCTGGCACAGATTGAGACTTTCTTAAACTCTAACCCTTCTCAGAGATGAGAGAAAAGGCTAAATAGGAGACGTAAGGGGACCACATGGAGATCCCAAAGTCAGTAAAGGAAGGAGGAAGAGGTGTCAAGTTGCCTTGGTTCTAGGCTGAAAATCTCCCAAGAGTTATGGTAACAGACTGTAATATGAATATGCTTGACTAATCCTTTAAATCATGAACAGTATGAATTGGGGAGATGATTTGTGGATTCTTTGCGCAAAGATATCTGTGATTTACTGAGTGAATATTGAATTAGAAGTTGTGATTTGGGTGATCCCATGAGAGGTTGGAACAGAGAGAGATGAGAAGAAGMCCTCTGCCAGTGAAGAAGAGAGAAAGACATCTCTGTTTCCTGAGTTGAAGAATCCTTTGCCTTTGAAGTTGTTTATCTTTAAAAGTGCCACCTCAAGATGTGARTCTACGACCTATATGTGTGGTCATGGGAAAGGCCATGTAAATATGGGACGTTCCACAATTGCAGAATTTCCGGGGCAGTCTGCATTTGTGTGAATTAGAAGTCACAAGCAGACTGTTTCTCTTGTGGAAAATTACCAAACAACAGGAGAGACTTCTCTCTCTCAAAGACTGAAGGAAAGACTGTTTTATAAGTGGTACTGACCTGGAGTTCTGAGTTTTGCCTCTTCACGTTGTTTGTAGAAAATGAACAGTTTGTGGTGGGAGAAAGGGTTGGTTTAGAAACTCATTTGTGGGGTTTTTTTTTCTTTTCCTTTGCTTCTCTTAGTGTGTGTTAATAAAATCTATCTGTTTACCTTAAATTGGGGCCTGTTTTGCCTTTTTCTCCCAAAATCCTATCTCCCACTTGGCAAACAAAATTTGGCAAATGTGAAACCACCGCAATATTTTTAATCACACTATGAAAAGATTCAAGCTCCTAAAAAATGCCAGGTGAATGACTGAATGGGGAATGGGGGTTCACACAAATATGCTGATGATTTTKCCATTGAAAATTCTACTGTATATATTGACAGCTACAAACACAGAAAAACCCTGCAAATATATGAGGAAAAAAAAGGTGAGATTTGCATTWTACACATTAAAAGTGACAAGCCCAGGCTGTCACTATCCCATTAAAGAACAACATCATCCAGATTTGACAGGAAAAAGTACTGTATCTCTCTGCCTTATAGATGAAAGCATGGYACCGGATTCAGGAACTTGGGATCTTCTGAGGCATTTGATGGAGGTAATAGCAGCTGTTTCACCGAAACAAGAATTTTGGAATTTTTAAAAAATCCCACCATATTATATAACAAGTATTTGTAGCTATTTTGCAACATAATAATAAATGAAGAAAAAACAAGACTGTTTTTAAAGAGATAAAAATTTGTAAAGAGATATTTTAGATAATCTGTGTTATTTTTCTCTCTAAAAAGCTCTTATTTCTAATTACAGAAAGAACAACGCCCCAACATAATCTACCTGCTCTTATCTTGGAAAAAGAAACCAAACCAATCTCACAAATAAAAAAGACAATTCAAAGTAATTTTTTCTGCTTACGGTTTTATATATAATTTTTGGTATGTTTTCCAGAATGTCTAGTGGTTAAAAAAGAAAAATATATATATATTACAAGCCATTTTTAATCTTATGCTCTGTTTGTTCTATCCAGCCCAGCTCATCTAATACGTGYGAATTTGTTGGAACTCACTTCAATATAGAGCAAGGTATATTAGCAAAATCTGTTAACCTAATAGTTTTGAACAATGAAAAGATATTCTTTTATATGTACCCTTGTGTTATGGGTTGGCTCTGGTCAAATGCTAATGCACTCATGAGTGTATGTTTTTTTTAATAAACTACTGTGAGATGTGATCAAGAACAGAGCAGAGCAGGCTTAAAACTTGATATAAAGAAAAGAAAATTTATTAACTTACATAACAACAGACAATAGACACAACACAAAAAGAAAAACCCAAACACTCAAAGGCAGAAAAGAAAACTTTTTAAAACACTTCTTCTCCTCCCTCTAATTTTTATTTGTTTATGCTTTTAACAGTTGACACTAGCAACATTACTTTTATTTACTTGTTTAAACTTTTTACAACTCTGAGCTCTCAATTTAAATTATCATTTTTTTAAAWAATAATTTTCAATTTACTCAAGGAGAGAAGAGTCTCTTTTACACTACAGACCCTCCAGAGAGAACACAGGTCTATTTTTTTATGTTCTTATGTTACTTATGGCACCACCTGGAAAATTTACTAGAGTGACACCCTCCTTTCTATGTCCAGTGCTCTCACTATTGTTTAKGGACCCAAAACCAAAYAGGGCTCTTTTAAGAATGTTTAGCTAAGTATTAAAAACTAGCTATTTTTTTACATTGAGACCAGCAGTCTCTTCTAACATTCACCCCTGGGGCCGAAGGTTTTAAAAATGGGCCACAAAGTCTTTGGCTCTGAACTAAAAAACATTTACTCAAAATACAGTCTTATTTATATTCAGGAGAGTCAGGGTCTGTCTCTGGCTAAATTATGCAAAAAAAAGTCTAACTTATAAGGCCACTCCTCTTTATTTCTAGCAATCGGAGGAGATTTTTTTTATCTTCTTTTACTATCATAGTATTAAGCTGTTTTTTTTCTTCTAAAACTACTAACTATGAGAAATCAGTGTATGGAACAGTTCTCCTCTGCCTTAGAAAGAGTTAAAAGTTTTTGTTTTTCAGCAAAGCTACAGGCTCAGGCACCAGCAGGCAGGCTCCGAAGGCTCTGACAACTCCCACATGCCAGCTCGCAGCTCCGGCACCTTCTCCCTTAGAGGGGAGAGAGACGGGCCGAGAGGGAGAAGGAGGGGGCGGGGGGGGACAGAGGACGAAAAGCACTTCCGAAGTTTTTTAGTTCTCTACTCCTCCATCCTGGATGGGCTGACCCAGCTCCTGTTCTGTTCTCTCTCCTTCCCCCCCCCCCCGGGGCCCGGGCCTACCTGGCTCCCCTTCCCCACCCAACGTGGGGCAGGGGAGGAGAGATGCTTCTCTGCTGAAGCAGAGCTAAGAAAAGAGAAAGTGCTCTTAAGAGTCTTTGCTTTTAACACCTTGTGTCTTCAGAGGCGTGTTCAACTTTTCAGTAGTCACCAAAGGTGCCAACATCCAAACCGAGCMACTSATTAGTTTGACTTCAGCTTCTTGAAAAACTTACTTTTTTTCAAACTACGACACCTTGATAAAGTCAAAAGGAAAAAGGTAAAACTTTCATCATATCATTCATTAGAAATTAGGCACCAAGTTCTAAGAGTAGAGCCTGATAATTGCATGTTTATGGTGACTTTATAAGTACACTGAAACTGAAAGTTTCTCTGGAAAGTTTTGGACTTAAAACATGAGTTTATGTATTTAACAAACTGCTGGAGAACTTTAAGACACATAGCTGGAGACGCTTGGCTTAGAGTTAATTACATATATGCCTATTTTCCTTATAACATACTTTTCATTCTAGATTTTTTCTTTCTGGAAAGCTCAATCAACCTGTTWAAAAAGTTGTAAAGTAAGTCATGCAAAAGCTCCTTTCTGCATTCTTTTATTTCAATAAAATTAAAATATACCATTAGGAAAAGGGAATAGAAAATCTAGACTGCAGACAGCATTTGCACTGAATTTCAGACTATACATTAAATACCTGGAATGATCTTATTCCACACCCAGAGAGGGAAACTTTGCCATTAAACTGCTGTATAAACATACATTTTCATTAAATCTTCCTCACAGTGCMGATTAAAATTTATAGGAGTTCATTAGTAGCTAGTAAACACTTAGACTGTGCCCAAATGTTGTTGTATGACCTCTGTGATGTGACTACTGATGAGGAGTTTTGAGTGAGAGCAAACAGAAGAAGCATATAATTGTGCACAGAGAAGACATGCTTGTGCTTATATATGCAATCAGAGCTTCTCAAGTCTTTCTTCCTGATGAACTACTACTCAGCTGAGAGGGGTAAAAAGTGTAGACCCAAAAGCAGGTTATAGAGGCAGATGGATTGCCTGCTGGAGCAAATACACAGGATGATCAAATAAAACTATATAAGACAGATATCAACAAAAATTTCCAAAGGAAAGAARGGAAGATATTGAGTTACATGAGTAAAACATTAAACATAAGACAACTAGAAAAAAAAAAAAGAATGAAGCATTCACAGCACAATTATGAAACCTAGAAATCTCATTGTAAATGAGGAGTAAACAGCTCCTCATAAAATTGGATGGAGCGTTCTTCAACTCAAACATTTGACTGTCAGATCTGGAGAGTTATTGGAGGGACAAGAATAATAAAAAGATAAGATATCATATTTAACAATTTTAATGGCATTATTATTATTAATGAGGATTTTCTGTACTAATTTGGACTGTGTTCATATGGCTGGACTAGTAACAATTGCTATATTGTGATTAGGTCTTACAGTTTTTTGTTAGGGTAACAATAAATTCTTGGTACTCCTTCTCCTGTATACAATGTAGTCTTTCTTCCCTGTAATAACAATTTGTATCTTTGTACATCTCAGTTTATTTTCTTGGACTATATCCCAAAAGCTTCCAAAATAAACTCCATGTACAATTGTTTTAAGTTCTGTGGATAGACATCTAAAAAGCTGGCACTCCAAAGTTGCAGTCCTGTTATATAAGATATGACAGGCCTGGAAAAAACATTAAGGAAACAAACAAATTTGTTGTATCTAGTGAAGTGAGGGAAAAAAAAAAAGAGATTAAAATAACTGCCTTGAAAGCATGCAAGCATGTAATGAAACAAATCTGTAAGTTCTTAGTCCTTATCCAGAGCTGTGTTGTTGCCTCCTTGTACTTTAAGATGATAGAGTCAAAATATGATTTGGTGATGCTTTCTMACCTGTATCTTTTATTTTTTAATCCTTATTAAATATATAATTAACTGGCCTTTTTGGATACAATGCTAGTTAAAGGAATTTTTTGCTCTACCATTAGACCTAGTTTTTCATACGTAATGGCATGAAAAACCCAAATTATGTTTTCCACAATCAGAAAACAGAAGGACTAAGTCAGGTATGAAATTTGGAGTGCCAGGAGCASCAGGCCTCTATCAAAACTTGCAAAATGTAACCCTTTTCAGGCAGTTGGCTGGGTCTAGTTTGGCTTTGGTAGGACTGTGCCAGCACACACCAGCAGCTTGATCTGCTTAGGGCACAAACCAGACCTGCACATTTACATGTGTTTTCAAGGGCTGACACCAAAAATCAGGATGGAGGAAAGCCTTGCCTCCAGACAGGCTGAAAACAAGCACCTGGAACACTGGTTTTGCAGAGCTGCAGCCTTAAATGTGCCCAGTGTGAAGAGGAACAATCATTGAAATGCACAATACATTGGGAAACAACCATTTCACTTTCAGCATGTTCTGAGCAGTTATTTCAGAGGCTGGCTCTTTCTACTTACAGGATGTGTGGAGCCATTAACAACCACCTTCCCTGCCATGTTAACAAAGGCAAAGAACTTACCCTGGTACTCTCTAGAGTTCCTGCAGCAGCTGTGCTGAAGAAATGGGTGAGAAGAGAAGGAATTTGTGTTGATTAATTTGTGGCTMAGAGAGAGCTGGATATGGACAATCCTGCTCCCAACTGAATCTAGAGTACCCTTATCCATACAGAGAAAGATCAATCTAATGGCTGTGGCATTTTATCATTCTTTCTTTGTTAACATATTAAATCACACACCAAGTCAACAAGCATTAATTTGGATCACAGAAGAAGAGGTTATTTTCTGACTAGWAAAAGAGAGAACTAAAATGAACCCTAAAATGAACTTCCTTCTTGTGGGACAGAGTCTTTCCAGCAGCTCACTATCCTGCTTTTCCTTCTGCCTTCCTGCTCCACGTTTTCCTTCTCAATTTTCTTACATAAACACTGCTTGCATGGAATATGAATTCTTTTGTATCTCTGGCTAACATTTTGTATACAATGAATTGCTATTTAAACCATCAGGAATGTCATTAGGATAATAATTAACTAGGCAGTAAAAACTTTTATTTTTCCTCTATTCAGCCTCCCCTCCCTCCCCCCATCCCATGCTTCTGCACAAGCGGGGGATGTTAATTATCTTTAACAAAAGGTAAAATCCTTCTCGTGAATGTTAAAAAAAAAAAACAAAAAAACTGCATGGCTTTAAATTCTCATGCTAAAACTCTTGTATATTAGTAAATTAATTTTAGCTTAGCAAATATAGTAGACTTAGCTCAAAATATGTGTACATAGAAGTCTTAGGCAAGAGCTGCACGTAAAGAGAGACCTATTTATAAGCCATGGATGAATATAAAGCATCAGCTGTGGGGTATCAGCTCTTCATTTTCTGCACCAGCTTTGTTGCTGCAAATGAGAGAGGAAGCTCAGACACACTGCAGTACTTGGGAATGGGTTTTACCTGTACAAACTCCATTTACTGAAGTTAAATGGAAGATGTAAGAGAAAACCTGCATGGTGAATCAGTATTAATAGTAAAGATTGTCCATAATCCTTTCTATTTCTGTAGAGTAAAGCATAACAAAGAGCCTGCTTCTAAAGTCCTTAAATGGGGACTGAGTTGGGCTCCATCACAAAAGCAAAGCTTTGATAAAATTACCAGTGGAGTCAATTTGCTTCCCTTTGCTCTCTGTGGATTCCACAGCATATCTGACATAGTCTTTCTAATTTTGGGTTTAATTGTAGGTGGTAAAATCCGTGATGGCCATTTAACCATACTAGGGGCTGACTTAACTCAATTCACTTATATCATGTTAGGTCTTATAACAACCTATCTGGGATTTGTCATATTCCTGTTTTCATTCCCATGCAACACTGAAAACCTTAGCACAGATGGTTCATCTTTATAATACTGTAATTTAATGTGTATTATCTCAGATGTTTTGGCAGTTCTGGATGATCTGAGGAGGTTTTCTGGCAAAAGAAGTCAAGCTGGTACAATATTGTGATGAAAAGGAAGCAATTATGATGTTTATTTCTGATATATTTTGTAGCAAGTGATGAATCAATCTTAATTCAGAGGCAGGTACATATTTATCTCACTGAAGAAATTGAACTGCTAAGAAAAAAAGGTAAAGCAAACAATCCATATCTACCTGCTTATATCTAAGAAGTTGTAAACCTTTCCTTTGAGAAAATGCTACCTCTTTGTACTATAGCAAAGCAACATGTAGTGGAGCATAAAAATCAGGAAGAGAAGCTGTGCACAGAGGCTGTGTCTAAGTCATCTAAGTCATCCCAACTCAGATCTAATGAAACCTTAAATTATACTGCTAATATATTTTGAGCCTAACAAAAATAACTGATGAAATCCAGATGTATGGTATATCTTTACAAACTGAAATTTATTTTAAAATCAAGCATTATTCTTGCAAGTTTAAATGCAGCATCATGCGATGGAAGTTTGTGTACTCAAACTTTGAGTTTGTGTACTCCCTTTGTGCTCAAAGGGAGTAAAGAGAAGAGACTGCAGCTATCATGGAAATTTTTAGATTTGAACACATTTGTGGTTATGCATGCTAGCACCCAGACACAAGATTGACAACCTCGTGTTAACAGACTCTTTATAAGGGACAAATAAACAGTGATCAATTTGGCTATAAGGAAAATACAGGACAGAAATCAATTTTAATATGAATTGGAACAAATTTCTAGAGTATCTTGTATTACTTAATACAATGGACAAAAATACAAATTCTTTTGGCTACAGGAATGTAGTCCATTTTGCTTCTACAAAATCCCAGCCTGGTCTCAACTAATTTGAAGTGGTATGAGTGAGATTTAACAAAAGGAAATATACAAATATTTAAAGGTTCCCAAATTAGCCATTCATAATAGAGCTCTTTGTATTTATTGTAGTAAAGAGGTTTTTGAGACACATGTATTGTATGGTCATTCTGTAAACATATTTAGTAAGAGCCAAATAAATAGAAATAATTTTAAAAAGAAATCAACCCTATTCCAAAAAAATCAGCCCTATTCCAAAGAAATCAACCCTATTCCAACACGTATGTTTGTTCAAACATTCAAATTGAGTGAAACTCTACAAAGCCTGCCAGTCCTTCCAGTCAATCTGCCCATGAGGGAATTCTGGATGAGGGAATAGTTGTTAAGAAAAAGCCAAAATCTTCTAAAGAAGGATATACTTGATTATCCAKCATGTTGTTGTCATCTGTCTGCTTACTCAGGTAAATGAGTGAAGTAAACCACGAATTTTCTAACACAACGTGTATTCCTGACACATTTTTGAGGTTGAATGGAGTCATGGCAGGTACAGGAAGAACAGGAGGTCATGCCATAGGCTCGTTAGTCAATAGATCCAAAGAAAAGGTCTCTGTAAAGAGAAGGGAACAAGGAAAACACAGTATACTTCTCATGTTTGTATTTTCTTTTTTGATTCAAGCTTGACAGAGAAAAAATGACATAGTAGAATAAATTATGTTCAATTACATAAATTGAACTTCATCCATCCTTAAGGCTACTCTAAAAAATCCATTAGAAGAAAATAGGCAGGAATATAATTTATCTAAGGACTAAGGAAAAATTCTACCTCAGAAGGGCTTTGCAGCACACCTAGGTGCTATGCAATTTTCAGAAAAAAAATAGTGAAATAGAGCCTGAGAGGAAGGCAATGTACTGTTAGCACAAAAAGAAAAAGTTTTTTTTGTTCTCAGCACTGTAGGAATAGGTGATGTTATGCAGGTCAGAATGCTGAAGGTGTAAAAACACCTGAATATTYGTACTTACCTCTGGGAAAGAGCAAAGTTGCATGCACTGGCCAGCTGCAAAATAGTTACACCACACTTGCATTTCCTTAACCCCTTGAGAGTTGTAGTGTTGCCCTCAAAAGCCTAGTAAAGAAAAAAAATCCTAGAAGGTGTTCATTCTGCTGTTACAGATAGCAAAGAATTTTAAAATAGCTTAGCTAGGATAAATTCATGCTTCTTTTGTTGTATGTTAAGCTACTCAAACACTTCCAGGGAAATTTGGTTGATTTGGTATAGGAAGATATTRTCTCTATTCTCTGAACAATAAATTAATTCATGGCTGCCCTTTCACATAGAAGTTACTGCCAACACTTCAGAGAAATATGTCTCTACAGGCAGCATAATAGGTTGATACAGCAGAGGTTTGGGAAGCTAAGCACAGGCATTCAGTTTCTCATAATTTGATAAAGAATTCATAACTCTTTAGGGTAAAGTTAACAACATCCCCATTATTGATAATATTTCTAATTTGTCTAGCCTGCCACTTAAATATCTTACAGAGGGCATACCCTCTTTTCAGGATTTAGCTATTGCTCTTGTACCAATTCAGCTGTTAAATGTGTGCCGAGTAACACATGTACTGCAAGAGCTGAAAGCTCCAATATGTTCAAACACAAACACATCCATACTCCATGAAGAAGCAGGAGACGGATTTCTCATGAAACACAGCAAAAYCCACTTTTAATCTAAGGTGTAAATCTGGCAAACAGTTTATGCTTGTTCCTATATTTATTGCGAGTGGTGTCACTGAAATCAGTAGGATAAATGGGTCCATAGATCTTTAGCACAAAATAGCCAAGGAGMGGAAAAGAAACATTACACTTTCCTGTCAACTAATTTGCTCAATCCAAGGAACTGTCACCCAAAATAGGAATCAGATCCTCTGACCCTTAATCCAGTGCTACAGCCTTTCTCATCACTCTCCCACCTAAGACAAATTACAAACTACAAGGACTTTATCTCCCATGAATCTCATACAAAATAAAACCAATCTACAAAGAGTATGATCAGTCTGCTTGTTATTTTCCTCAGATGGGAATCATGCTTAACCTGAAACACCTGAATAATCAATATCTTATTGCTTTAACATCTTGGCAATGGACAGTTACCCAATTCCYATCTCCAAAACCCTTTTATTGTTTATTTCCTTCTCAACATTTAATCTATTCCCCATCTGAGAACAGATTAAATTCTTTGTGAAGTTTTTCTCTAACCCTCCAGGCTCTGGGAACCCTGACTGAGCTTGAAGCTCCCCCACCTTATCCACAACCCAAAACTCGTATGAGGGCCATCAACCCCTCCCAGGACCAACAACCCCTGTCCCCACCTCAGCTGCACTCACACACCAGGGGGATCCTGGTTTCGCTTTGGCCCTGCAGCAGCCCTGTGGGATCACTGGGGCTGATGTTGCCTCACCTACTCCTCCCCGGTGTCCTGGCTGTCTTGTTCCTGGGATAAGGTTGATGGGAGAGACTCTGTCTGCCAAGACCTCCCAGACCCTCCATGGGTCTCCCAAYACCCCAGTGCCAAGGAGTTGCCAGACATCATGGCACCTCGACACTGGTATTTCAACAACATCAGAGAAATCTAGTACTAGCTTCTAGCTGCTTCATGGGTTTTATTTTTAGTTAATGGAGTTAACAGCAATTCATCAGATGGAGTGGCTTTTATGCCTCTACATTACTGCTTCCTTCTTATTCCCAGCAAACAGAGAGTGGTATCTTTGGAATTCCTAGTCTGGTGCAGTAATCAAACTCTCAGTAARCAATCAAACACTTTCTTTGGTCAAATATGCAGTATGTTTAGGTCCCCATCATTCAGCATCACACAAAAAATATGGATGCTGCAGCATAAGACAAGACTGTGGATCCTTCAGGATGTTTCAGCTTTGGGAGTTTATGCTGACTTGAAAACACAAGTGACCATGTACATGGCAGTGATAATAAGATTATCATAATTATTATTATAATAAGTATTATATCACCAGATTATACAAGTGGGTTTTGTCTGTTTTTCTTTATGCAAAGAAAAAAAATCATATTTTKCAGAGTAAATGCCTTTAATTTTTCAAGAGATTCCACTTTGTATTGAGTATAGGCTTTATAGAGAGAAGGACAGAAAAAAATGCTGCAGCTRGGCATGTTGTGAATTCAAAGAAAGGCAGAACCATTGCTTCAGTGCAACAATTGACACATTCCATTAGGGAATTGCTTCGTTACAAAACTTGTCTATAATTAAAAGTTTTGCAAAGGAAACTTCTAAGATACTTCACCACTTTTATTCTGTGCTACTTATCACACAGTAGTTTGAACTTCAGTGCAAGTGCCTTGTCAATTAAATTTGCAGTACACTATGTGCAAGTGTCATTACKTTCTCCAAATACTGTTTTTTTTAAAGATATAAACTCATAAATATATATAAAGATATAACTCATAAATCAATTTGAAAACAATTCTTTAAAAAATCCTGTTTATTTCTGATGGTTTTGGAAAATGTATAGCAGTACATAGCAACTTTCTATTTCTTGTGATTAAAGATTATTTAGGCCTTCAGATAAAAGTTAGTGATGAAGTGTTATTTTCATGATCTATGATAATAATAAGTGTCAAAGTAAAATTCATTCATCATATTGTGGTCTATGATCATGAAACCCCTTTTTAAATTTTAAAATAAGAAGATATCATTTCTCACTTGCCTGTTTAGTCCTTAATAATGGCATTTGTGTAGTAGAAAAAGGTTTTCTTTTTATTTCCAAACATTTTGTTCTCTTTATCATCAGATTGAATGATAGGACTCTACAAATTTGTGCCTAACAAATCTGAGAGATCTGACACTCTCCTGCCAGATGTGATTCATTCTGCTTTCTCAGCAACACCACTGACACTGCTCTATACTGGCACTGAGTGTGAATGGGTTTCAGTGCTTTGTTTAACCAAAGACAGTTTATCTTTTTGCTACATAAAGGATTTTTGCAGAAATTAAAGCATGACACCATGCTCAGTTTAGAGGTTTGGGGTTGTCTAGAAAGGGTTGAATAAATCAACAAAGAAGTTTTAACCATATCCCCCCAAAAAAGCATTTTCCACATAGGAATGAGCTTACAAATACAGCTTGTTTTTCAGGGTCTCCTAGGACTCAAATGAGAGAGTTAGTCATCTTTTTCCAAGAATCAAAATGTGAAACTTTTTTTAARATTTTGTTTGGGTTTTCTTGGTGCAGTCCTAGCTGTACCTAATTTAGGACTGACACAGATAAATTGTCATTATCAGGGTACCTGACTAGAGTATTTTATCTTGTATTTTGAGTAGCGTGTCTGAAACATGTGAGAACATTATATATTTTGACAAGGTTAAATTTCAAAAGGTTGAATCCGTTTCTTAACACGTCATACATTACCTTTTTGTTAGCAGCAATTTGCAATAATTGTATTATTACTCACCTGTAAATTGAAGGGGCGATCTCTCTTGTGGCCAGTGCACTGAACTGATTGGCTCTCAAGAGATCTGAACTAAATTTGTGCATCATTTGAGGATGTCTGGGGTATTTACGCTCAAGAAATATGATTATATGAAAAGTTTTCAGTGACAACTGATGTTGAGAGGACACTGAAGCAGTTCCCTCAGGTTCAGTTTTTCAATAGAAAGCGACATTTTTGCTAATTGTTAATGTTGCCACTGACACTTAGGGAAGCACATGCCTAAGATATCTGCAGTGGAAGAGCTTAAGAATCTGTGGAAGGAAAAAGATGCAGCTGTGAAGCTGTTGGGTGAAAAAAACATATTTCTCCTAGGTACTGCCCCTCCATTCCTAGCTTGGTGTGGTTTTTAGAGCTTAGGTTACACTCAGAAAACTGATTCTTAGGCATGAATACACAATCTAGCAAGTTTCTCTTGGCTTAATTAATTTTTTTTGGTGGTAAAATGCATGCCACAGACTTCCCTCTGCCATTTCAGTGAAGTGGCTGAGCTATATTCTCTGGGCTGTGCTTTATCCGTTTTCCATCTTTGTGGAATAAAACTCAGCACTGAAGTAAAAGCCCATTTCATTGCAGACTGTGCCTGACCTGTGTTCCCCAACTCCTGGTGGTGCTAACACAGTTACAAGACTTTTGGAATGTTTTAGGTTTGGCAAAATATGGTGACTTCTGTTGATAACATCTTTTTCTCTGGCATAAACTAAATACCTCTAAAATGTCGCACTTGCATTGTTTGGAAAAAAAAAATTATCTGTCAGCGTATTATCTATTGGAGATGATCATAATGGGCCTCCAGCTCAGACAGAGACTCAGGATGCCAACAATAGATGTATTTTGACAGAAAAGAGAATAATAAATTGCAGGTCTGTGTGAGCATTATTCAGTACTTGCATAATGGGGGTAAAATAAGGGGTATGTCTCTTTTTGGAAATGAGACTCCTAATGAATCAGACATCTTGACAGAAAGACACTTAGCAAAAATAAATGTAACTACAACACTTCATTAAAGTAAAAGTATCTTTACTATTAATATACAAATGGTGAAGAGTGACAAATAATTGATATACTTTAAGCCATACTTTCAATGTCTTTCATAAATACAAAACCAGCATCTGCAGTATTACTTCTTTTTACAGTATAGAGATATATATATACACACAGCATTTCATAGGGACATAAGATTCTGAAACAATAAACAAACTAACTCCAGTGGTAGCTAACTTATCAATATATAATTCAGGTGGCAGATATCGCAAGTGGGCTGTTGACAACGTGTGGAATAACAAAAACAATATATGGTATGCATTAGCTCATACTGTACACAGCATACAAATACGTACCGAATGCTCATTGTAGAAGGAAAGCTTTTTTTTTATTTCTCCTTTTAAAACCTTGTCTAAGTAGTTCAAAATTCTCAGTGAGAACTCTACACCATGAGCAATAATATTATCTTCTGGGGGAATCTGACTCTTTTATATATTCGTCACTGATCAGTAGAGACTCTGAGGGTTTTTCTTGCCTTCCTCCAACTCTGCATTTTACATCTGAAAAACCGTAGCCTAATTACACGGGAGACTTAAAGGATGTGGCAGGGCTAACGTCCCCTCTCCTGTGTTCTTCAGAGCTCTCATTACCCTGCCTTTTGGCAGTGCCCTTCAGCAGCCTCCCTTGCTTCAGTTGCTCCCCATTTCCCTTGTCATTGCTAAGGAGAGATGGTCCCAGCCCTCTCCTGGCTCGCTCTTTGGCCCCTGTTCTCTCTGGCAGTGGCTTTCCTGAGCTCTGTCGGCACTGCATCTGGTCACCTCGCCCGCTCCCCACCTCACCTGTGACTTAACAGCTGCCAATACAAATTTGGCAATAAATACTTATTTCATTTCTCTGGGCTAAAAATGGCCAATATTCAAGTTTGAAAGTCAAACATTATGAGGCTCTTAATGCCTCTTAAGAGAAAAGATAGACTGGTAAACTGAGAATTCTCAGAAGCTGATCCAAAGCCAAATTTGTAAGGCTTATTTTGGCTCAGGTCCAAGTAAATTGATATAAGAACACATTTATATGTGCAGTGAAAATACTGAAGATCACTTAAAACTTACAGAACTGCTGTCAAGATGACAGGGTACTTCAGGAACTCATACCAAAAAATYTGAAAAAGGGGTGAAGAGTTTTTAAAAAATATTTATTTAACGATGGTAGCTTTTCATCCATCAGAAAGATTATCTGAAGCTAAATGAAGAGATTTAAGAAGGAGCATTATTTACTCGGAATGTTTTCATCTTCACCTAAAGAAGTATTGCAATTGCAATGAGTTATTTAAAGATATGTTTTATTTCTAGACATATAGTAATATATGGGATAAAACTGTCATCAGATATTCTACTACCATTTCCTGATTAGCGAAACTCCTGATAGAAAAACCTCCTCTGTGCAAAATGCYAGTGGGAGCCCAGCAGGACATCTGAGTTCCACTTACACCTGGAAATCTGATTCACACAAGCAACTCGATCAGCTGAGGACATGCAGAGCCTGGCTGAGATGGATGAATGAAATCCAGGTCCTGCTGGAATCAGTTTGTGTCTTAAAGCCTGGAGCCCTGGAYTGAGTTCTGGATTCCACTGTGTCTCTTTGTGCAGTGCTCTTAGCACCTCTCCATAGATCAAAGAGGTCTTGAGCTTTCTACGTAAATGGTCTTTTTGGAGGTCCTTTAATCAGGAGTGAATGTTATCCAACAGACATTCTATTCCACAAAGATGTTGCTTCCTACAACAGCTCACACAGAGATGGTGAGGCTGCAAATGACTGCAAAACTAACATTCTCTCCAGTTTTGCTTCAGAGGTAAAATGGTGGGAAGGTGCTCCATATCATCTTTCAGATTTGAGGAAAGAATTTAATGTTTTACATCTAAGCACTTAAATAGAACTGAGGAGACTTTCTATCTGACTCTTCAACTTGAGAAATTGGTCAAAACACCCCTATACATCTACCACGCTCTCCATCTRTTTGAAACTTTTCAGCAATAAGATACCCATCATGACCCTCATTAGAATTGTGATCTCAATAGATTTTTGCAAATGTTTCAAATATTTATGTGACTTGAAAATAATACCTTCAGTTTAATTCAGATGAATATTTGAGAGTATTTGAGCAGAAAAGTATGTGACAGTAAAGCTTTCAATTATTTTGAACAGGCTTTGTAGACAAATTATTGAAGATTTTTCTTTAATAAAGCAGAGTGGCATGCTATCAAAAGGCACAAATACATTTCCATTATCTTGTCTAGGAAACAGAAAAAATGGCATGATGATTATACTACAGTTTGATGATTGGCACTTAAATAAATAAACTAATTACCATCATAAAAAGAAAGCCACTTTTTTTTTTTGGATGAACATCGACGCAGAGGCTGAAGACAGCAGTTGGAATTTACTGCACCAGGGACTGATGTCAAACAGCCTTTGTAGATGATGGCCACGATGTAACTATGTTGTAGATATCTATGAAGAGATAGAAAGCAGCCCCAATCCTGCAAGCTCTCTTATGAAAGTACATCCATCTTCCCGCTCACATCCACCCCACTAATGTCACTGCAGTGCCACATAAGGGGTGGGTTCAACCACACAAAGTCTCCTGCAAGACTGAGGCCTGAATAAATTAATCTTTGTCACATTAGGCATTAGCATCACCAGAATAGTAAATATTTCTGCAACCACAAAAAAAATCTTRTAAGTCAAAAAAGGCAAATAAACAAACAAAACCAGGAAAAACCTCTCCAGGGAACATTTCATTACTAAACTGTAAAATATTCATTAAAACTTTGTTATTATTGTGGTAAATCAGAATTCAGGTCTACTAAAAAAAATTAAAAATAACAAGGAGCTTTAAGTAATTTTACTTAATTGTACTCTTTCTTCTTTCTTTTTTTTTCTTTTTTTTTGTTTTTTTGTTTTTTTTTTTTTGTTGAAAAGAGATTGTCACTGCCACATTTTGTTCAGTACTAATTTCAATGGCTCCCTCCCACCTTGGTCCCTGGAGTACATTAGTGTAACAATTCAGATTACTTTTACAAATAGTTATATTTTGTCAACTCTTCTGACATTTCATACTAACACTTAAAATTACTTTTAGACAGTAAAAGTGACATTTATACAGATACCTGTTTTTGTTTTTGTTTTGTTTTTAATCTAGAATAGGAAAAGAAAATAAACAAATGTTGTTATTCCAGTTCTACATATATCTTACAAATTACTATGCGCTGTCCCTCATTTGGAAACATTTGGAACTATTTTGAAATATCAGTGGTTTTCAGCATTTTTCATTACGAGAGTTTGGTTTTCTCCTGCAAAAGAGTCAAAGCACAAGAGATAACCTTTTAATCCACAGACCAAAACGGTGCGCTTGGACAGTYCATGAGAAATTTAGAGCTGTTTTATTCTCAGCCCTCACACAGCCCAACTGCCAAGACACAAAAGAGCAAGAAGAATTTAAATACTCCTGGAAACAGCTTTTGATTTGTAATCCAGTATAGTCRGACATGGTTTTGCTTCCAATATTGAAACAATACTGCAATATATTTTGCTTGTAAAGAGTAGCACAGGTGTATTAGTAATAAATGTGCTGACAAGATCTCTTAAATCTTCTCATCCCTTCACACTGTAATTAGAGGCCATATCAGGGAGAAAAAACAAAACAAAACACCAATATAGAACTGTTAGGCCATGACTTTTTTTTTTTTTTTTTTTAAGCGTATGTTCAACTAAGCAGTACTAAAATTTGAAATGCAGTTGAGCCGAGACACTGTTAGTTCTGCTACATTGTATAGGCACCTTCTTGTGGAAATGATCAGGCTGGCTTCAGAAAAAATACCATTTGCCCAGGGAAGATTGAATGGCACCATCCAAATTTGTCCCAGCAGGTAGAAGAGGAAACAGTTCAAGCCACACCAACCACATTATTCTCAACTGCTGGAGTTGTCCAGCTCTCTTCTGTGCATTTTGACAGAAGAAGGAAGCCCAGCTGCAAATACATACTTTMTTGAAAGTATATAATTCTATATAAATAAATGAGAAAACTGTTCTCCTAATTATAGGTTCAGATCAGGCCTGCTTGCTGTACTTAGAAGGAATCAGGAAATCTGATTAGAAATTATCAGAAATCTGATGGACAAGCAGGTAGTACTGCCTGCTTAGTATATGGGAGCAACACTGAGAGTTCACAAGGAAATGTCTTCTTCCCTTCACCCAGAATTAGTGCCTCAGCATTTAGAGAAACTTCTTCTCAGCAGTTTTCAATTATTATCTTCCATGGCTTTCATCCCRTATCATCATCCCCTCTTACCCATTTTTTTTTCACTTTGGTACTGATTTTGTGGGAACTTGGCCTCCTATCCTAGCCACACCAGAGATATGCCTCTGCTCACAAATCCTTGGTTCATTTCAGGTATTACCCAAAGTGAGAAAAAGTTGYAAAAACCCATTAAATAATTTGGTTTGGAAAAATATGAAAGATCTAAGAATTAAATATATTCTCGTCAGCTCTTTCAAATGGACTTAAACTTGGGTTAAAAAGAAGGTTATTATGACATTTTCCTCAAATTAAGGAGATCCTTTTACATTTCACTTTACTGCACAAAACTCACCTAGTACAAAGATTTTAAGTATGATCAAAATTCAGAGATAGCCTGTAGAAAACATGATTTGTTGAGTAAAAGTACACTTAAACCTCAGGCATGACTTAGATGTGGAAAATTCACAACTTATTCTACCATTTACTCCTAACAAGTAGAATTTTTCAGTCTAGTTTTCTTCTTTCAAAGTAAAGATTTGAAGAATTTGGTAGGTGTGGATATACTATGCTGGAATGGAAACAAACTGTCTTCCTCCAGTTAGTGGCACTATWAAATCAATGATTCATTCATTTGAATGAATTTTGGATCAAATAAACCGTCAAATTTCCTGGTAGGGGAATGTTGATCAGAATAATMAAAAGGAATATCTTAGAGAAAGCTTAACATAAAAAAACCCAAAAAAMCCAAMCAAACAAAAAACCCCAACATATTTGGTTAAATATAAGATTGCATTAGTTAATAATTTAAAATTGTTCCTAACTGCTTAGACAAAGTCCTCTTTCCATCTGTTCTTACATTGTACTTCTTAAGACAAAGGATATGAAATCACAAGGAGGAAGTCTTGCTTCAAAAAGGCCAAGTTTAACATTTTATATACTGGTCTGGGGAGAAAATGTATTTACTTCCCTAAACCACAATTTTATCCCTTCAGTAAATGGTTTGAACTACGACAAAAATGAATGCCATGTATGTATAAATATGTTGGGACAAATATTGTAAGTTTTCATTTGAAGTGAAGATTATAATTAAAAACCAGATTTCTTTTTACACCTTGGCTACATTTTAGTTCACATGTAACCTCCTAAACTTTCATACAGAAAACCTGAAGCATTGAAAATCCTGGAGCCTTTCAGAGTCACGCTCATGTAGTTAGGATGAGGCCAATAGACTGTTATGAAAAATTTAACCAGTTTTATTTGAGTTTCTATATTGTGATTACCAGCTTTTTTTTTTTTTTTTTTAAATCTAAGTACCTAAGAGAAACTGCTGTGGCACCTGGCTCTGTGTTGAAGAGGTTGAAGAGTGTCTCTGTTTTGTTTGCTTCCAGTGATAATCACAGCTGGTATGACTACTGAGTGCCAGCCAGAGCTAAGGTCCTAAACATTATACCAAGACTCGTTTAGTTGTTTTTTTTTTTTAAAGGCAACCTAAAATTTCATTTTATTATAAATGAAAATAAATACATTATTATATGGCACTTTATATATGTAGCTTGCACTGTAAGATCTGGAGAGGCCTGATGTGTTGTTTGTGGTTAGGGGTGCTTTAGAATTTTTCTTCCAAACAGATGCTTTGTCATATAATAAATTATAGTTCTTATTCTTACAGTTCTATAGTTCAGATTTTTCAAATTGATAGCATGGGACTTGGTGTCAGCAAAACTACATACTAAAACCATTAACAACAACAAAAAATATAGAAAAGAACTGTAGACAGAAACTGTTTCATCGTATGTACACGTGTACTAACTATTCCAAGCTTGTTTCCCAAGAAATTAAGGTCAGCTGTAAAGTTTTGGTCACGGGATTACTTCAATCCAAATGCATTATCCAGACAGGTGTAGTTTATTTTATTATGCTTTGCTATCATCTTCTTTTGACTGGATGATGTCATTAGCAACTTTGATTTCTATGGTTTCTGGATTTAAAGCTTCTTTGCCATTTTCCTCCTTTAGTGGCAGCTTCCTATCAGGAAAAAAAGAGGAATCATGGTAACACAAAAATAAAACAATCTCTAATTTAAGTCWATAATATATGTATGGTTTATACAGGTCACAGTGTAGAATAATGATTTTTTTGAAAATAATGTGTATTTTATTATGAGCACTGAGGGTCTTTGCTTTTAAAGCAATTCATATTAACTCCTTCCATTTCTATAAAGCCATAAAAATCCCATAATAAGAACATTGGTGCAGCCCAAAATGCAATTCTTCAATAAGACAAAAGAAAAAATAAAATGTCAAACTACTTGACCCAAAACAATACAGAGRTATGTGTTGCCTAGGATACTGTGAAACACTTAGAATCAAGCTTTTTGCTTGACTTTTAAATCTCGGTTAAATTCTTTTTTTATGTCTTTTCTAAATGTAAATTCAATTGTACACAAAAGAACACAGCTATTATTGGAGATTATGCCAAGACATAGGTGAAGAATTCCTTATAGTGCAAGGATGTAATGGAAAWTATTATTTAGAAAGTCCTACAACTTAATTTTCATGGATCACACAATGTAGCTTCATTAATAACTTACAGCTCTTTTAAGAATTAGTGAAAACTCTGAAGACTTGGCAAAAGAGTCCCCACCCTCTTGAATGTGATCTCATTGAAAAAGGTCTTGAAAATCACTGATTCCCTACTGCCAGTAATTAGCTGTCGAAAAATATAGCTGTCAAAAAGATGTATGGTTTACTGAGATGTTCCTCTAATAATATCTCCTGGGCATAATAGCTCTTAATTTTGATTCCGGTTTGGGTTTGCTTTCTGGTTTTAAACTAGGGAATAGTACKCATATGCCTTTTTTATTCATAAGAACTGTTAAATGTTTCAGTAAATTTCCGCTTTGATTGCTTTGATGTCCCAAAGAGCAATACTGTGTTCAAAACCTGTCTGAGGAATCTCTTAGGAATGTCTTATTACAAGACAGTGTTTAATAACAGCAAATAAAACAAAATAATACCTGAATTCCCAGTCTTATCAAATCTAAGTTGTCTGAACAGAGCTAAGAAAGATGCTGTTTATCCAGAGGTTAAAAAAAGAGCACAACATTTATCTGAGAGAAATCAAAGATTAACTTGTTCTACTACAGTAAAATATATGGGATATATCTTCAGATGTCTGGCTCTGAGCACAGAGGGAGGTATTTACTAATTGTCTGTTTCTCATGGCACACCCAAACGAAACAGATTTCAGCCCACAGCAAGACGCCTGAAGGAATGGAAACAACAGAATCAACACAAATCTATTTTTAACAGAAGGTAAAACACTGGGGCAGAGGAAGAGCAGTTCATGACATACATTTTTAGTAAGCAAGCCTCTGTGTCAAAGATCTGATTAGGCAAAACACTTAAACAAGTGCTAAAAAAACCCCAAAACTAATTTAATGTAGTTTTATAAAAGCACAGTGATTACCCAAAAGGTGGTGCTGGAAAGAAGGAAATATTTAGTCAAAATCAAAACTGAGGAAYTAGCAGAGTATACTGTGTGTAAATTTAAAGAAATTAGTTTAAGTGGATTAAGACCATGATATAAAATATTTCAAATAGGAAGATTTGCTAGAACCCTGTTGAAGGATACTGGACATCATTGAAATCCAGGTTCATGCAAACACTTGGATATAAWTAGCCTTGCTTTACATGCAAGCAGAGAACAACAACTCAACAAAAGCTACACGAAAGTAAAAAATTTTACGCATCAAAACTTTCCTCATCACAAACTCCATGCACCATTTTTGAACCTTATTGTATTTTAAAACTTGTGGCTTTGTTTTTTTTCTTTCATAGGGTGCAAGATATGACTGCAATTATCATTAGACATTGTTCTTTTTCCCTATAACAACATTTTTGTTATTTTGGAATTTTTGTTTCCATTTGCTTTAAATACATATGYAATCTCTATTAATAGGTTCAATCGTTTTCCTCTTTGAATTAACTAATTCAAGTTTAGGTATTCTAATTACACAAATTTTTCTACACCAACTTTTTCTTTAGTTACACCTATTAGAATTTTGTATTTTTCATCTGGGCAGATGAATTTTTTCAAATGTTTTTTCATTTTATAATAAAAGATTTTTTAAAAAATCCAACAAAACTCCAAGAAAAAGTTCTTTCACTTTAATCAGATGTTGGCTGCTRTCAATCATTAATAATATTGATTTCCTCTAGCACTGCATGTGACCTAACATAAACAGTCTGCTGATACCCATACAAAACTTTAATGAAAATATTTACTTTCTTATTTTATAGAAAAATTAATCCTAGTCATTTTGATACTGAAATTCACCCAACTGCATTCATACTAAGAAAAAACTCAACCAACACTACAAACACATTAACTTTAGACTAGGAATATAATTATTATATGACATTGCATGTGGTATTTTAATCACATTACAGAAGTGTGATATAAAATGCACAGCTTAAAATGATTTCCTGCCAGCATGATTAAAACTTGTTGACTTGCAGGTAAAGTGCTTTGAGCTAATCTGTCACACATGGATTGCAAACAGAGCTTTGACAAGGATCATCTGAGATAAGGTAAAAAATAGTTTGCCAAATAATATACTGAGCAATACAATAAAGAATACTGTTGTAAGGAAAAGTAATCTCCTTACTAATTAGTTCTCACAACTTCTTAAATTGCAATTGAACTTCTGAGTGTAATTTGCTACTATTCAAAATAATTCAATTAATTATTAAATTTTTTTCATCTAATTTAACYTCAAGGCTTATCTTGTATACCTTTAAGACAGCCAGAATTAGACATAATGAATCCCACCTTGTTTTATTGCCTGCCTGAAATGTCCTTGAAACTTTTCTTTCCTGAAAGCTAAGCTCCCCCTCTAAGATCCCTGCTGGTCATCCTCACCCTGCCCAGCATGTGTCTTTCTGGCTGTTGTTGACAATCTATTTTTGTGTTACTCCTACTGAGAGACTGACTTCTAGTCTACTTCATCTTCCCTTTGTGTATCTCACTCTGACTTTATATTTCTTCTGTTTCATTGGGTATGACCTGTGTCTTAGTCAAAGGTCTTTCCATATTCCCCTGGTACCAGTGGCCCTTGAGGTGTCTCGACTGCACTTTCTCTTTTCATTCTTAGTTTCCCAAGGGACACTGTCCCAAATCTTTGGCTGACTTCCGTACAGCAGTGCCTTGGACTGCTGACACCTTTTGCCATTGGTTGTGAGGGAAGAAATTACCARGAAGGAAACTGTCATCATTATTAATATCTCTTAGCAGTCCTATTTTTCCAGAGACATAATACCCATCAAATACTTATCAGTTGTTCCTGTGAGTGCGTTTTTCGGGGATGTTTTGTTTTTGGTGGTGGTGTTTTTTTGTTTTTTTCTCTTATGACAGTGGGGACTGATTTTTTTCCCCCTCCCCTGAGACAATAAACTGTTTTTGATTTTAACTTTCTCATATTTCACTCCTGCCAGTTGATCTAATGATTGTGACAAGCAGAAGGAAGTGAACTGGATCTTTCCTGGTATCATGTTTCCTGCAAGATKCATCTGTTTTGCAAGATCTACTGCTAAAAACAGTCTTGAATCATAAACAAACATGGACCTGGTGCTTTACCCACTAACATATCCAAAGCTTTACAATATTTACAACTACATTCCCTTGACCCTTTGGATAAGTGTGGGCTCCCCACKGTGCCCCTGATTATAAATTCTAATATGAAGAGCAAACATATCAGTAGTCACTCAACAGATTGCATAATTATTTCATTAACACAAATTCAAACTCTGTSYACATCTTCAAAGAACTGTACAGCTYAATGTGCGGCTAYTTAACTACCTATTTACTACAAATACCAATGGCAGCTGGTAGCAAACCTTCTTTGATTAAAGGTTCTGGCTCTTACAGTCTTACATAATGGCAAAAAGCAAAATTTCTTCATATTTTCAGAAAAGAAAGACTTTTTTGTAAAAACGCCCTCTCTTTTTAAAGAACAACTATGATTTCATCAAATTATCAACAGGTGAATTTCAATATTTACTACATAATCATTTTCATAGCCTTGACGCCTTGAACATGTCATGAAGTAGGATATTTTCCCAACACATGAAAAGTGCTGGGCTCAAAGCAGAGAACACTGACAGGTTTCTTCAGTAATTTCATCCCTGAGGACAAGGCTGGTCCCATTATTCAGAAGGCAGCCAGAGCCTGTGAGCATGGCTGTAAATTGCTGTGGTTTCTGTACTGAGAGGAGGTTGCAGGCACAGGAAGGGGGTGAGGAAATGGAGAAGAGGCTCCCCTTCAGCACGATTACTCCGATTACACTGTGTGGACTAAAATACTGAACTAAGTTTTCAGTTAAATGTATGAAAGCAGGAAGGGGCCACTCCAGTGAGGAGCTGGGTTTCTGGGACACAATATCCTCGTGCCCCATCTTCAGRGTGCCTGTGAAGATGCGTGTGAGACTCAATTTAAGGTCACTCATGAGAGTTAGGGGATTGTTTCCACAGAGTAGTTAATAATTGCTGGGTAGGTGGTAAAGATCAGGTGCATCCAAGTAAAAAAATCCTTGTACTGCTGTGCTCAGCCAGTGTTGGTGAAGCACCATGATTTAGACTGATTATTGTAAAAACCAAACCAGTCAAACAAACCCTACACTCACACACTGCACTGCCACAGCAGACCACTCTGCTGATGCTGTGTACCTCCCCTCAAACTGTGGGAAGTCCAGTCTGTCCACAGAGCCAAGGTCAGCTTGTGTAAAACKCCAGGGAATATCAGGTTACTTACTCTGGTTCTGTGAGGGGAGTTGTCTCATTTGGCTCATTTACTGGACTSCCATCTTCATGGTTGGTAATTCTTTCATCCTCTGTTCTCATTTCCACTATCGGCTCTTTTGATCCATCTTTCCTAAAAATTATTAAAAGAGTTTTAGTCCATTATCATCCCATTAACTGCATACATTGCACATAATGAATTACTAAGATCTCTTCTCAAAAGTTGGCAAAAGCAGAACCAATTATCAGTGACTAACACCACCAAGACACATTTAACAGCGTGTTCCCAATTCCTTGAAGTCTTCAAAGCATCCCGTATCCATGGTTACTTCCTTAGCTCTGTAAACATGATGAATTAGCATCTCAAAAGAGCATTTTGTTTATGACTAATAATAAGGCGACAGCTTCTTCATGGGAATAGATGTAAACTTCCCTAACCTAGAATAATAACGATAGGACTCRATGCCTAGTTATACTTGAACTTTTCTGCCAGCGTTTAAGAGCCATTATGTGAGTGTATACACCACAAATGTGTGATTTAATCTCCTGAGATTGTGACAACCRCAGCAGCCACTGATGCAAAAGCCCTTGTGTGGTAAAAATTTAAGCCCTTTTGCTTTTGCTGGTAGAAGAAACTGTTTCTACATCATATTTCCCCCATTTTAGGAACAAGAGTTAGTCTCTCATAAGTAAAGAAATGTATAAATATTGTGCTAATTAGACAATGAATTATAAGGGCTGTGGAACAGTGAGTATTGTCATTATGATTTGATGGTAACCAAAGAATCATAGAATAGTTTGGGTTGGAAGGGWCATTTATAGGTCATCTAGTCCAATGCCCCTGATACCATCACCAACATCTTCAACCAAATCAGGTTCCTCAAACCTTCATTCAACCTGACTTTGAGTGTTCCCAGCAATGGGGCCTCTACTACCTCTCTGGAAACCTGTTCCAATGTTTCACCATCCTCATTATAAAATAGATTTTCCTCATGTCCAATCTGAATCTACCCTCTTTCATTTCAAAACCATCATCCCTCRTCTTTGTAAAAAGTCTGTCCCATCTTTATCATAAACTCCCTTTCAAAGGGATGCAGAAAAATCTTGCTAGAGCCTTTGCTTCTCCAGGCTGAGCAGCCCAATTTATCACAGCCTGACCTCATAGAGAGGAGCTCCATCCCTCTGATCATCTTTGTGTCCTCCTCTGGACTTGATCCAACAAGTCCATGTCTTTCCTTTACCAAGGACTGCTGAGCTGGATGGAGCACTCCAGGTGAGGTCTCACCAGTGGAGAGGGGCAGAATCACCTCTCCTGAACTTCAGGTCATGCAGCTTTTGAAGCAGCCTGGGACACCCTTGGCTTTCTGGGATGTGAGCTCACATTACTGTCTCATGTCCAGCTTTTCATGAACCAGAATCCCCAAGTCCTTCTCTGCAGGGCTGCTCTTAAAAATATGGACATGATCTGGAAATATCTGTTCACTGCTACAAAGTATTAACAATACATATTAATTAATGATATTTATTAAAAGTATTCATTAACTCGTATACAATTTTACTCTCCAAAGGCAGATCAGATATATCAGAACATATATATATTATAAAATATTAKAAAATATATATTATAAAATATATATATATTTGCAAAAAAATTCTCTTTTGATGCGAATATATTCTTTCTATATTCTGGAACAGCATCTTCTGCAGTCTACAAACAGAGGGTAACTGAGTTACAGAAGAACAATCACTTTTATATTTAACAGGTTATTTTCTGGACTGGGATACTGTAGGGAGTTGTTAGACTGATAMAGGCCACACCAAAGACCTGAATAAATTCTTCTTTAATTCATATCTCACATTTTCATATTGTTTCTCCAAGATAATGGATAAAACAGGCTTTTGCAACAATATCAAGAAAACTCTATTGTACTCAGGCAGRTATCCTAAAGGAAAATCTTTGTAGGTTAGTAAGAATGTAGCCCAGATAGAAAAGTGGTGTGAAGAAAAATTAATGGGTAGAAGTCTAAAAGATTTCTGTCTATTAAAAAAACCCTCCAAAATTGCACGTGCTTATTTATCTCTGCAAGTGACATTCAACATATACAAATGGATACAAAGCTCATTTTGGTAGATGATGCACTTAACTTTCATGGCTACCTCATAGCTGGGAAAAGATCAGGGATCTGAGTTGGACTGGTGGATGGATTGGTGAGTTCTTCTTGGTTTGTTGATACATGTACAGTCTTACAAACTGTATTGCATGAAAAAAAAAGACTAAAAAAGTTGTTATTTGCAACCAGCAGTCATGTGTAGTTACACAAGGTACAAACCGTAACATTTCAAATTCTAAAGAAGGGAAAGTGATTGGTAGGAAATGCATTATGTCATGGGTGTCATATGTTACATGGATCGTATCAGCGCCATTCACTACATATGGGACATAATTATTTACCATCTATATCCTACAACCAAAATGTAACCAAGAACCATATCATAAACCACCCAAAAATCCAGAATGCAGACTAGCATATTTAAAACAGGGAAATGTCAGTGAATTTTAGGGAATATTAGTTGCCATTATATAAATTTAAATGTTGACTCTTCATCTCTGTCCTGGAAGTTCAGTCTGACAGTTTATTAATGCAGAGAGTAGGCTAAAATAAGAACTGTCCCAAACGTTTTAAGGTCTGACTGACTGAAGACCACTCTGACAAGTAAAGAAATATGATTAAATAACCTAGTTGGTCTTGCAAAAAAGTGCAACAGAAGAATTAATATCAAGAGACCAGTTTGATGCTTTTTTGGGACAGCATGGAATGGCATTTGATTATAAGATGTTGATAACAAGGTATAAACTGCTGTCAAGTGGCATTTCCAACTTTATCTCCCTAAGGTCTTCCCATTCAGGAAGGTCTGTACACCAATTTATAGTTGGCCATCCCCTGAATGAGAAACTAAAGCATAAACTGAAGAGCTGTGCTCAACAGGAAAGGACAGCTGAGTCAGTGCCAGAAGCTTCACATCTTGATTCTATTGATCCAGACAGGCTGGCTTCACACGATGGAAAAAAACACTGCTAGTCTCTCTCTCACTGTCAGATGTGGAGAATTAGGGAGCAGCTATTTTATGTCATGACTTCTATTCAGAAGCATTATTTGACATAAATACTCTTGTGTTCTCTCACAACTGGTTTTGCTCTGTGGAGTTGTTTCTGAAATGGCACCTCCTTTAAGAAGAACCCAACCAAGATGTGTAGTCAAGTTACCTAAGAAAGACACAGCCTGAAACTAAACAGCCAGAATTAAACCCAAAAAAKACACTTACACCTCCACTACTGGCAACAGAGACATCTGCTCACCTTTGAATTATGAGGGCTGCAAGATCTAGTGTGCTCTACATCCATCTGAAGATGAATGGGATCTAGGAAGCTGAAGGACAATGAACTGCAAGGCCTGACTATTGGCAGAGGCACATAGCAGTTGSAACAGCAAATGTTTTTTAAACCACACACAGAGAGCATTCTCACAAATATTACAGTGCAGGTGTAAGTTGCCTATCTGATGAACATGATGAGGAAATTATGCTTTTTTTCTAGTTAAAAAAAAAGAAATGTTTAAAATGAAGGACCATAAGTTATCGTCTTTCCAGTTCACCTATTGAAAACTCAGTAAATGTCACATCTCTAAAGTGTGATTATTTTAGGTAATCAGTATTTTAACTGTTTTGCTAGAGATCTTACTATCCACTCTAATAATTTAAGAGATCATATTTTCACATCAATGATCAGTTCATTCACATTTGTGTGATGGAGTAGCCACTACAGAAGAGTATTTGTGAGAATAAGTATTGTTTATTTCCCACTCATGTTAGCAATCATTCACTGTTGCTATGAAGAACAATCACTCACCACCATTTCACCCACATCCAACTCAGCACTCCTATTAAAAAAAAAGAAACGACAAAACAAGACCTTTCATTCCTAAAGTCTACAGACAAGAATCAGGATTTTCCATTAAGTGCTATATCTAAGAAGAAAAACTCTCTCAYGGATTTTCTATAATACCATGTCCTTCACTCCTGGATTTACCAGCACTGCCACAGCCATAGGCTGAGTTTTTGGGTGTTAGCAGCTCAAAGAAGGATTTGCAGAAATGGAGTTACAATCATCCGTTACCTGCTTCTCATGAACCAAATCTGTGTCTGTAAGTAGTACTGAATTACAATTGATTTCCTTTGTGTCAAGCTGGACAAAGAGGTCATCCTAAACTGAGCTGCAGTATATTCTTTTCTTGTGTCTCAACTTTTCTATTAAAGGCAATAAACAACTCTACAAACTTCAGAGCAACACTATTCCAAGTAGTAGAAGCATTTTATTAATTCTCTTTGTGACACCACAAAATGGCCATAAAGTTAGTCTAAGTTGGACAGCCAACTTTTTCTTTTAAGAATGTTTCCAGCRCACATGATTAATACTCACAAGTAAGCAGCTTTTCCTTCTTCCAGCTCTTTGCTTTTTCCACTTGATCCACTTTTTTTCCCACAGATCCTCCTGGTGATGCACATGAGCAATCCACATTGTCGTACAAAGAAGCAGCTTACATCAGTCACAACCAGGATTAACAAAAGAGCTGCCACTCCCAGGCCAATAACAGCACCAAGTCCAAGACCATTAAAAAGAGTGTCTTGAAGGAAAGAAAATTAAGACTTATTAATAACATTAATCCTAAAATATAATTTTCTAATCCCTTGGTCAGGAAAGTAAAGGATTTTTAGGAATAAACTATCCAGAATTACTGGAAATAAACAGTCCGGATGATTAACCATATGTAGTACCTGACCAAAATCACAAAAAAAAACACAACAAAAAACAAAAAACAAAAAACAAAAAAAAAAAAAAAACAAAAAACAAAAAACAAAAAAAAACAAAAAACAAAAAACAAAAAACAAAAAAACCCAAACAAACAAACAAAAAACCAAATTTCTTCTCCATAATATTTTCCCATTTCCAAAATTCCAGAAARTTCACAGAACATAAATGGCATTATTTAATAGCAAATGATATCATATATTAACATTCCATGACTAAGGGTATCAATAAGCAGCCTAATGAAAACATATTCAATGTTCAACATGAACATTGATATAAATTGTCTTTTCTACATTTCAAATGCAATTAATTAGCATTGGTGCTAAGCAGAATTACTGAAAGTTTAAAAGACTGACAAACCAGTATTTATTCTTGTAGTTTTCTGAATTAGAGTGAAAAGTAACTTAATTCAAGCTATTTAATCTGCTAACAGTTGGACACACTTAGTCTTAAATAATTTAATAYGGGGGAACATATGCGTATCATTAAATGATTATAGGGTTAGGACCTCATCTTGTTTAGTCTTGTACCTTGAAAATGCAATCATACACTTCAAAATAAACATATTCCACACCTGATCTTCTATCTGTGTTTGAATTATGAGACCTGATGTTTAGCTAATTTTACTTCATTACGAATCTCAGGAAAAATATCTTAATGTTTTGCCTCGGTTGATATTCCCATGACAGCAATGCTACAAACCCTTTTGAATAGGTTGATTCTCAGGCGTCTGTGAACTCAGATGAGGCTTAGAGAGGAGAAGAATTGTACCTGATCATTATCTAGGGGAAAAACCTCTCTCACTAAAGGCTCATGCACCCAGCTAATTCAAGAAGACACCAGACTGGCTCAGAAATTGGCCAGCGACAGTTTCCTGGTGTGAGACTCTGCTGARTAAACCCCAGGGCAGTGGAACCAGGTCTGTTTGCCCTTGGGTGCTGCACACCAGCATTGCTTCCCTGGTGCTTCCCTGCCCCGGAGCGATGCCTGAGTCAGCACCACTCACTGGGACATTTCCATCTGCTGCTCTGCCTCTGGCCAAAATAAGAGCAAGATTATTCTGACCTGGAGATTATTTGAATACTCTTGCAACAGACACCAARCCATTATATAATGTAACACAATATAAATATTTTCATTGGGTTACTAATATCACCTTCCTCTTCTTTCTCTTCCAACTTCCCTGTACACTGTAGATTGTTTTCAGATTAAGCACAGCATTTAAGCTTTCATATTTGTGCTTAAATAATTTTAGTGATAATATCTTTACCACTTCAAGTGTAATTTGAAAGTTATTCTAAATCAATAAATATGTATTCTTTGTTTAGYCTTTGTTTAGAACTCTGAAATGGAAAAGTAAAAACTTTTTTCAAAGGAAGCGGAACATTTTACTTCTTAAGAAATTGACTTCGTTGTCTATTCTGTGGGTTGTTTTATTACAGAAATGATCTTCACAATGGTATTATAGAAGTTAGAATTCAATTTATTTATTTCCATGGATGGATAAGCAGAGAAACAGAGAGATATTATTTCAAAGTTATTTTCCTTTGTTCAGAAAGACTTAAAAACCACAACRTAAATTATAAAAATAACGGTGCATCAATGAAATGATGTATCATTTATGCATTTCCCATCAGCAATGTTGGAAGTTGAAAYTTTAAGTTAATTTCTTTTCCGTTTTTAAAAACAGCATCCCTATTAAATGTTTATTATACTTTCTGATACGTCTTCCAAAACTTACTTTATTCCTATATCCACCCACATAWTTGGTGAATTCCTTTGTAACCTTCAGTAATTTTCGTTCACCAGTAGGAACCATCAGGAAGATATAAGTAGATGTATAATTCCAGTTTATTAAAAAGCTCGTATATTTCAATTGTTATAATACCATTAAATTCTATAGTCAGCTTTAGAGACCCAATACAATGAATGTCTGTATCTTCTCAACCACCAACCAGAATGTGAAGGACAAAAATTAGGGTCATTTCATCCAAATTTTGAAATAAATTCAGGGTTTTTTTCTGGTTTAGTTTTAGGAGTTTTTTCTTAATGGAGTGTTAAGAAGATGTTACTATGAAGACATACATTCTCCACTGCTGTGAACAGCACTTTCAGTATCCCTGGAACATTGTGAAATGGCAAGGTTCCCATTCTAAGTGATTCAGTGACAGAAATGTCTACACAGTATCTTCAGTGGCAAGAGAAGTAAATGTTTAGAGTCGCAATATTGCTCCTTTGTATAATATGCCATAGCTGCATGGGACATTCTGTTCTGCATTTTTAATTTTCTTCGTATGGATGACACGTATGAGACACAAGTATTTGACTGCTGCATATTTCTCCATCTCCTCATGGTTGATGATTTCCTTTACATTTAACATTCCCCATGCTCTGACCCAAGTAAATTTTTCCTACTTGGAACCCTTTTGTTCCTGCAGGTTGCTGTTTTATAAGTCTGATTTCTAAAAGCTGTAAACATTTTTTCAACATTTCTCTCCTTTATCTCCCACACCCCGAAGAGTGACAGGAACACGGCCAAATCCAGTGGTGGGGTGAGAAGCACAACTGGGATCAGCCTTCTCGCCTGTCTGAGGATCTCATAGATAGAAATCAGACTGGCTTGTTCTTWATCTGTGTTATGGTTTATCTTTAATCTTAATGAAAATATATGATTTTTTTTTAGAAGTTCATCTGTAGCTTAATTATTGTTTTCTTAAATTGCTGTGATTTTGTACTTGCCTATCTGCTCCCACTAAAGTCAGCTGCAAAACTAATCCCAATAACTGTTAAAGCAGATTAAGGCCTCTCCTTACTGTATAAACATATATAATATACAAATACATCTATATTACATGTACACATAATAATACATAGTAATTCCATATAACTCCATATAATTCCATATAATATAATAAGATATATTATGATATTGTATATAATGTATAATATATATCATATAATATACATATAATTTCCTAATATACATATAATTTCAAAACAATGTGAATTTTTTCTTTATGCRTTATGACATCAACAGAAGTTCTAATTCTGTGACTGGATGAGATATTAACATCATACTACAAACAGCATTCCCACCAACTTTGAAAAGCAACTTTTTTATCAAAAAGTGTTGCCTTAAATTAAATTATTGCTATTGTATTGTTATTGTTAACATAATTATATTACAGAAGCTATTTTAAATATTTGGGGGTTTTACAGTTTCCCAGTATATACCAAACAAACTCAAAATAGYAGTTCTATTTTGTGTTCTAAAATAACAAGGTATTTATGCATTATATACTTTTTTATTTTTCTAGATGAAAACAAACATTTTAAATCATAAAAAGTCAATGTTTATGTGAAAGAATAATTTATTARAAATTTTTTGAAAATATTTATTGTATACCTGGCTTAGTCRTCTAACTATAGAGGGCCTTTTAAAACACTGCTTGTTAAAAAAAAAAAGGAAAAAAAAAGGAAAGTATAAGTTCCATGGTTCTGAATGAGTTTTAATTAGAATTTTTTAAAAATATGCTAAATTTAAAAGGATATGGTTTCGTTATACAGAATGTCGCATAAATTATGTAATACCTTGCCATGATGATGAAGGAAACTTACAACTTTGAAGACACTTTTTTCGTCCACTTCTTCAAATAAGTGCTCATCAATGAATACTTACGGAAATAAGATTAAAAAACTTTCAAAAATTAAAAAAAAAAAAGCCCCAGTAAGTTTCTTCAAATGTCTTCAATTGTCTTCAAATTTCTTCAATTGTCTTAAAAACTTTAAATTGAAAGTTCTGGCAATTTTCAAGTTCTCTCTTATTGAGTAAGTTATGTTTCTAATGATTTCTAATGTGATAATTGAACATTTTTGCAGGAATCCTTATTTGATAAGAATGAGGAACGAAGACCTTTAGTAAGTAAAACAGAATTTTCCAGTGAAAAGAACTAATTGAAAAGATTAATTTTCTGGACTCTCAAATGTAAGTTCAGACTAAAGTCCTGTAAGGATTCTGCACTAGATACCCTAAGGGAAGCAGGACAAAAGGGAGAATCTCCATGTACATGTGTATACAGAATCAGAGAATGGTTTGGGTTGGAAGGAACCTTAAAGCTCATCTCATTACCACTCCCCTGCCATGGGGAGGGACACCTGCTGCTACACCAGGATGCCCCAGGGCCCATCCAACCTGGCCTTGAACAGTTCCAGGGTTGGGGCATTCCAGAGCTTCCCTGGGCAACCTGTGCCAGTGTACAGCTATGCTTTATACATGGCAAAAAAAAGCTTTTGCTTCTGCACAGGATCAAAACATGACAATCAATGATATTACATGAAACCATGCCATTTGAGGAGGCAGAACTTCTCTGTGCTCTTACAGAATCACATGGTATATATTAACTTACTSATACAATAAAATAATAATTTCAAACTTTATAACAAGGACTCTGGATGAGCTGGGGGGTTGGATGAGGTGATGTCCAGATGCCCCTTCCACGCATTCAGTGATATTTAGTTTTGTTGAAGGAGCAAAAAAAAAAAGTTAGCAACTTCTTGTGCATTATTCCCATTCCTCCTCCTTAGCAGGCATGGATTAAAGTTAAGATGAAAGATAGATGATTACCCAAACCTCCCTTTTACAGTAATTTGAGTTTTTAAGGAAAAATAAGCAACACTATAAAATACTTCCCTAGCTTATAGGGTAACAGCTGGCTGCTACGTGTGCATGGTGCAGAGTTATGATACATGTTTTTCCTTTCTTTCAAGACAGTCAGAAGATAAAGTATACTGCTCTCAATCAAAAGTAAAAATGTAAAAATTATGAACCAACTGGGAAAGTGAAATTGAAATACTGAGCTGGGTCATGGCAGGAAAAAAAGCATTCTTATTTATCAAGTTGAACTACACTTTTGTATTGACCCTTAAAAATGTGCCCAAACATGACAGTTAATTCTGCACTGCCACTGAATACTATCTTTGATTTTATATCTGATTTGAAACTTTTCCTAGACTCAAAGTCTTACAAAATGCATACACTTGTTCAAAAACTCTAAAAAGACAGAGAATATAGGTCTTAAGATTTTGAATTCATTGATGTGCATTGAAAACAATAATAATGCAGTTCCAAAATTAAATGGCTCTATAAACTTTTCTACCAGTTAATAGTAAAACGGTGGYAGGCCATGACTAAAAGAAGTAAAGAACCAGTGATCCCTTCCCCCTACCCAAAGAAGGCTGCCTACCCAAAGAAGGCCCCCTACCCAATACTTTGGCTGCCTCATTGAGAGCTGCATGACCTGCTTTTTGCAATTTATATCAATAAAACTTGTCTTTTGAGCCAGGTAAGTGCCTAGAAGCATCATGTCTTCCGTCAAATGAAATAAACAAATCACTACATTGGCAACATCAGCTTGCAAGAAATCACTGGGATTTTGTGCAGCATTTAATAGTGGAGTGTTTGATGCAAAAGAGAATGTGACAGTAAGGAGCATTCTTTTCTGTCCCATTCCTTAATACAAAAATATGCTACCAAGGCTGTAATTGACATTAATTGTAATGTTTTTTCTTCCTCAGTGTTTTTTCCTATAAATGTCTGCTAGGACAGATACTGCTGAAGGGCAGTGGACAAACACATGGATGTGTGCTCTGAGCTGCAAGACTGAGTAATGTGTTCTGACAGATACACTTGACACACAACTTTGAAAAATAAGGGGACAGTACTGCTGGCTTCCTCTAACTTTCTTCTCCTCGTAAGTGACAGATCTTCATTGTCTCCCATCTCTGATGAAATCTGAGCTGGAAGGAGTCAGGGGAGCCTGTGGTGCTACCGGGACTATCAGTTATACAGATRTGAGCTGCTGAGATAAGTGTGTCTAAAAGGTTGTACTTTTCTGATACTTATCTAAGTGAAGGTGTTTTTCTTCATTATGGCTGAGATCCTCTTGCCAGCAAGTTTTCTGAAATGGATTTTTGCCTTTAAATTTTACAGGAAAATGTCTTGTATTATGATTCTCTCAGGATAYTGAGCAAGTAGGACTTGAGTTCTCATTTACACTAACGGCCCTTTACAACATTTTTCATAGGAAGGTGTCTTAATAGACATACATGCAATAGCTAAATGAAAGAAATGTAATGTAAATAGCAGTTTTTGTGTTTCTGGCAACAGAGTCTTGTCCATGACCATTGAGGGATAACAAGAGAAAGGATAGAAAAAACGCCTTTCTTTACAAGAAAAARCATGCTGTGCTGATAAAATGCTCTCTGGAGTTGTCATTTACTATTTTTTAAGTAAAATTTTTAAAAAGAGATTCTTTGCATAATCAAACTATCCCTAAGCAGACTGTGGGAGCATTTCTAATATGCCTAATGAGTTAGCCAGTTACAGATACAGCTGCTTTTTCCTTGTATTTACTCAGTCATCATAGTAAAGGGTATTTTTAAGCATTGTCTCCTTCCGTGGGAAGCCCCAAAAAAATGCAGGCAGAGAGATCCCCCTCCTCCTGTGCCTTGAGAGGAAAAGACTGCACTGTGGGTTCATGGCATCAGCACTGCACCCAGGTTTTGGTTTTCAGTAGATTTGGGAAAATAAGTTTCTGTGTCCCAGTTTCCTCCACTCAAACTGACAGCAGATTTACTGAACACGTCTCTTGGAGGAGTTTCTAAGAACCTCTGCAGATTAATTAAGATTGATGTGAGAATTGAGAACATACACTTATGTGTGGTTTCAGTACTGCTATTACATAAAAGGATAAATTATTTTAATTGCTTCATTTAGGGGAATTCAAAATCATGCTGTGCACATACCACAGAGACATGGGAAATTTTTGCATCTTTATAGTGGATGACAACTCTAAGTAGAGTATTGTAGCCAGGAGGTCTGAAAAAAGAGTCAAACTGTCTTGGGATTGTATTTAAATTGAGAGAATATTTCACATTTGGCAGCATTTTTTTTTTAAGACGCGTGTAAATTCAAACACAACAGTTTTAAAAAGCAATACTTGGAATAATATTTCAAATATATAATTAATTTATAGCACTAGCTACAAAATGAGTAGTTTAATGTTATAAGCACTGCCAGGATATGGTGTATGTTTTTACTTTAAAATGCTCGACTGCTACAACCACAACTTCCAACAGAGTCCTGCTTGGTAGAGTATAGCTTTTCCCATCTGCCTTTGGGAATACAACTTCAATCAGGCAGATTATATCAGAATGGATCAAGCTCAGGCTGCATATTTATACAGACATTGCACATACTTGCTTCACTAGTGCAGTAGCATGGCAGCCACCTGATACSAACCAAACTTAAAACTCACTAATTCTAATTTTAGTGACTTTGATGTTTGTGGTGAAATTTTTTTGGGTTTGTTTGTTTGTTTGGTTTTGGTTTTGGTTTTTGGGTTTTTGCTTGCTTAGGATTTTTTAATATTCACTATTGGATAAAACACTGTAGAAAAAATACAGATACAATGCTAAAAAATCTCTTCAGATACAAAACATATCATGTAGATAGTACAAGAAAAAAAGAGCATTTATCAGCAATAAAGAAAATACAGATAGAAATGCTTTAAGTCAGTTTTCTTTATTACAAAAAATGAAGACAGAAATTGCATGAACTAAAATGAACTTTGAACAATAGATGAAAGACACAAAGTCACGAAGTTACATACATTTCTTGACACTGTGTTTGGAAAGGTTTTGAGGGACATCACAGTTAGACCATGCATACATTCTTCAGGGAGAAAGCAGAGATGAAAACAAATGCTGMATGCATGAAAAAATCAGTGGAGCAAAATGGTAGTGAATTATGAACAAGATAAAAATAAACAATGTTTCACAAATTAAAATTAACTACTTTAAATCCAGATTTTTTTCCTTGCCTTTCACACTGTTTTTGAACACAGAATCTTACAGTTGTTGCAGTGTATCCAATATTTTTCACAGAATTAGTTTTTACTACATTGTATGTATTTTCATTTGTAATTCTGTTGGAAACATACACCGAGAAAGATTTACTTTGCTTCTATTATGGGCACTTAATACATGCATTAAAATTAAAATTTTATGTAAATGAAATATGCACTGGAAATTGCCTCTACAAAAATGTTAAACATGTAAAATAAATAAACAGAATAATAAGAATATCGTACAACATAATGATAGTATGGTGGCAAGCATTACTACCACAGCTTCTTGGGACTTCAGACCCTATGATAAATGAACAAAAATGGAYATTCCTACCTCAGTTTCTTGCTCTAGTTGTAAAATACCTAAACTTAACATAGCCTTCAATTCTACAGCTGACATACAGGTACTGTTTCTGCACAGGCAAAGTTGGTTGATCTCTACGCTTAGTATTTGATGCCATCAGCTTTATACTAAGATGTCATTGACATGAAAGGGAAAAGGTGATTTTCCATCACTTAGACATTATGTCTGATAAATACGTAACAATGGAAAACCGAACATTCCTTATATGCCTGAAGAAAATGAATGGATTAAGTCAAGGTGATAAGCAGAAATGAACCCCAAATGAAGGAAAATTTCAGTGATGCCATTATAGACCTCAAAAGACACATATCTCTATATAATATTCAACTTGCATCCTAAAAGTAATATTTTCTTTTTTTCCTTTGCTCTAAAATTCCTGAAAAAATGAACATTCAGAATTCACCAACATACTGGACAATAGATAGAGAATTGGCCATTATTAGCACAATCACAAATTGTATACAAATCTCCATTATGTCTTAAAAAAAAACCCTGTTTTTTCAGGCTTAATTAGTAAATTTCACATTTGCATACACATTTGAGTGGTGCCTATGCAGGTTTCCATGGTGAAAAGAGAGTACATGGTAAGACCCTGAAAACTGACTGAGAATTGGTCATAAGGTTAGGTGCATAATTAAACCATCATATCTGTTAATCTTTTAAATAAATATTAATCACATACACAACATATTTTTTTCATCAGTGCTTGGCCTTATACTTTCACAAAAGAATTGAATGCAATGTTATTTTTTTTAYTTGTACACCTCACAAAACCACTCAAAATTTATATTTTATTCCCAATATGCATGTCTATTTCTGGGCAATATTTTTCCTATTTAGAGAGACAGCAATTTATATTCTAATAACCCTACAGCAGTAAATAAAGAATCGCATTTGAAGTTGCATTATGTAAATGCTTTGATTTGTGAACAATTTTATATGTTAGGAACTTGTCAAAACTCTGGAAAGAAGAAAGACAACAAATAAAATCTGATTAGGAAARAAGCCAGCCTTAGACTCTAAAGGTTGTAAATCAGAACATTTTAAAAATACTGTTCCTTACTGATATACTGCTATATCACAGACTAATCATTACCCTTTTTAAGTTTCTGTGCCACCAATTTGGATTTAAAGGATAAGATCAGCATAGAATATTTTAGGACTTCGGTCTCACAGACAGTTTAATATTAGCATTTCAAAATATGTGACAATGGTAAAAAAATGGTAACATTTCACACTGTCAGTCACAAGACCTAAAATCTCTTTTACAATTACAGCATTTAAAGGAACAAATTTACTTATCTAACATTTAAATACTAATGTCAGAAGTATATTGAATTCAATTTGTGAAGACATATTTATCATTTTAATAGAGTTTAAATTACAATTTTAAGCTGTTCAGTCTATACCTATGAATTATAATTTAATTTGAAAATGTCTCTGTTCATTTTTTTCTTATTCCTGTCTGCAAGAAGCCAAGATTTCAAAATCTTCTGAATATTCCCACAGATTGGACAAAATACTGTGAAATAACCTTGTTCTCATTGTTTTTAAAAATACAATTATGAAACACTCATAAAGAGAACTGTAAACAAAGWTGTATTAGGTATTCATCTGAGTAGATATATGACAACCCAAGGAAATTATTCTCTTCCACTGTTTCTTTCTCATGACAGAGGTTTTGGGTCACTGCCCAGAACTGCCTGGATCTGCAGTCACATAATCTCCRTAATATTGGCTTAACTCATTCTCTTTGGAATTTGATGGGAAGAGGAAGGCCAAAAGAAAAGGATCACATTCAAAGTACTTGATAACCTCAAAATACAAAGCAGAGGATAATTTAAATTGTAGCAGACCTAAAATTTCTCTCACTTAATGGAGAAAATTTATATAGTTCCCAGCCGAAGCTACTATCAGTTGGAAAAAAATGATGTGAGCCAAATTTGTCTCTTTATCCCACTGGCATTGTGACACTGAGGATAAAARCCAACTTGCCATCCATAATGTATATTTAGCTGCTAAATTTTCTCAAGGCTTTTCATTATCTCCTTCACAGTATGTTTGGAGAGTTCACAGTTGATCAGTCTCTGCACCCTAATTCCTATCTTGTCTTCTTATATACTTATCTGCAATGTTAGAATGACTTGCTAAGATAATGAAATATCGCTTGCACAGAGCTCTTCAAATGTCTTACCAGAGTGGAAAAATKATATGGGAATTTTCATTTTTCTGCTTTTCTGCATACCTGTAGTAGTGTCCTGTCTTTCTTTATTAAAAGAAAAATTAAGAACAGTGACAAGTGGAAGGTGAAAATATGTTGGACAACACTTAGCAGAAYAGCATTGAAGTCTCAGATTTTTGAAAATTAGGAAAATACTACAAAATAAGGAAATACTGGGATCAGACTGTCTGTGCAACCTTATAACACCTTATTTCATTTTTCAGTTTATGAGAGAATGTAAGAGTTGCTCAAGACTGTTTAATCCTGTGGCAGGTGTTCATTAGTTTTGATTGGATCTGCAATTTGGTTTTCTTTACTGTTCAGAACAGCAACTATGTGTCCACAAGAGCAGATTCTGTTCCCTCACGTGCATGCACTGCCCGTCTTGCAGGGGGATCAGAATGCAAAARGGATGTGACTGCAAAGAGGAGCCCCTAGAAAGAATTTGCTGCTCCCCTGGACCAAAAGGGAGGCCCAATGTTTGTGCACCACTGAGCTCCTGCTGACAGAAAGGTCTCCCAGCAGTGGTTTATAGTGTGCTTGTACCATGGGTTTCTTTCCCTCTAGCATCTACTACAGCATCTACTGATTAAATATTAGCCARTCATCAGTTCTTGGATGGTAAGTAGAGATATCCTTGCAGTTTTGTTATTTGTTTTCTTACCAGAGAAAGCAATAGTGACAGTAGTGGTAAAAAGAAACATTTCCACCATCTGGATTTTTGAAATGGTAAGAGAAAGAAAATAAAACCTCCTTTGCAAAAGTTCCTGCCCAAAGTGATCCTTTCATTAAAAATAAATTTAGCATTAGTATAACTTGTCTGAGTTATACTCTATTGAAAATATGTTCTCAGATCTGAAAGTTTTTGGTAACTTATTTGTAGCTAGTAATTCCAAATCTGTTGTAACATTGTTAAAATGAAAAGTTGCATTAAAAATATTATCTAGCCTTCATTAGTTACGTCTCTTGGTTCAATAAGCACTTAATAATTTAAAAATAAATAGCGTATATTGGAAAAACACCTACACAACTAAATATCAAAGTCAATATATATTGTTTGTGCATGGAAAATGGGCTTTCTCCTGACTGATCCTAAATAAGAATCCAAAGTTTCAACTCCTATGAAATTAGAAGAGAAAATGTCTTTCTTCACCATAGTATGTCAGGCACTCATGAAATGTAATTAATTTCAAAGTAATGTCATGACATTAAGTGAAAGTGACAGAACATAGCAAGAGCCATGGATGGAGTAGTGGCTCAACATTACARTGAGAGCTTTTCTGCAGATCACAATGAAACCAATGTTTTCTAGACAGCAACCTTTTCAATTCCAGCTACTTCATTACACTAATACATGAATTATTTTAAAAAGTATTTCTGTCAATAAATTAGTCTGTAGACTTACACACATGCATTCTGAAGACATCTTACTTGTGACATAATCCAATCTTCTAAAATGAGTGTTAGCTGGTTTAGATGAAGAGAGGTTTCGTTATTGATGTCCTAAAGTAAAGACTTCCAAAAATATTTCAAAACTGGCAAAAATCATCATAATCAATACTTCTTAGAAATAAGAAAATCGTCTGAGTGAAGATGTACAGATACTTAAATCTGACCAATTGATTTCCAATTTGTAAGGTAATTTCTTTAGATCTCAAAAGGTATGAACTATAAGGAGGAAAAAATCAACATRTAATTTATCAGGTTTGTTATATTGAGTAACAATTTGAAGGGAACTGTCTTAAAATAAATATTTAATTCTGCCTTAGCTTTAAAGTGCTTTTTTTTCTCAGGTTATTCTGTATGCAACAGAGAAATGAACCATACTCCTAGACAACTACATCAATTTTAAAATCAAATATATGCAGTAAAATATCYATATGGACTCTTATTAGATAAAATCTTTTCCTGAGGTTTTGCACACACTGCTGCAGCACYAATAAGCCATGCTTTTAATATGTAAAATAGGAAAAAGTGCTTTTTCCATTTTTTTCTACAGGTCAAAATTGAACCCCTGGAGCTTCCAAATCCAACAGATGCCATGAAATGAAATGTGGTCCCTTGGCAGCCACAAGAAGTGACTTTGTTGGGCAGGGACCTATTTTATATGCTGAGGCATGGCAGTGGTGAGGCACAGAAAAAGCATTTGAAATGAAACACTACCAACTAAAACAATTCATAAATAATTAGCTAGGGAAGACATGCTTGTTAAAATCCATTMGAAAGTACAAAACATGTCTATATTCACAGAACCATAGAATGGCCTGGGTTGGAARGGACCTTAAAGATCATCCAACCCTCTGCTGTGGACAGGGACACCTTCCACTAGACCAGGTTCCTCAGAGCTCCATCCAGCCTGCACTTCMAACTATTTTTATTAAGCATAAAGTTTTAAGTACCTTGTGTCAGGAACCAATTCAAGGACAACCCTTTGCAAAGGATTATCACAAAATGAAAATACTCTCCTGAAAGATGAATGGGTGGTGTACCTGGAAAGCCATGTGACTGACAATGGTCAGGTCTCTGCATGGATATCTTATAATCAAAATCTAGTTGAGAAAATAATAGAATCAAATCACTTTGATCAAAYTCAGTAAGTCAGATTCTCCATGTTCTGTCAGAGTAGTGTCAAGCATTACCTGTTGAATGTTTCACAAAACTCACCAGGCTTCCAAAAGCCCGACGAAGAATTTTGCATACACAGACTGAAGTAATTACACTGTTTAGGATCTTGACAAGGAATGGAAACTTTGGAAGAGCTATAGAAAAGTAYGATTTTTTTAAGGTGTGTGTTTATTTTCCCACAAATAAAAAACTAAGAGAGATAGGAAGAATACATATTGCTTGCCTTATCATCAACAGTATAAAAACACGCACCAGRAACTTATGACTACAATGAGAGAGAAAACAGCAGCATTCAGCTGCAGGGACTGGCCTCCATTTTCACGTCTAGTAGCTTCACAGCATCTGTCTGTGTGGATAAGAATTGTTACAGAAAATCAAGAGTGTGAAAAAGAAGTAAATTTTAGAAAAAAAAGTGGAAAAGTTGAGACAACATGAAAAAGAAACTACCAAAAGGAAAAACAAGAGAAAAAAATACTAATGTTTACATTGGGCCAAAGACAGTCACTTGAAAAACATTACTCACACAGAAACATCAAATTATGATTAAAGCATAGATGGAATGATAACCATTGAAATATCCTGGCAAAATTTGTATAATATAGTACTAAAACTGTGGAAAAGGTGTGCCTCCATAGCAGCAATGTGGTCCTCTGCAGCAGTCAAAGTAGCAAACTGTTTAAAACAATTTATTTAAGTGCTTAACCTGAAGCATGTTTCTTGCTTCCCCTTGAGACCATTCAGCCAAGCCCAATCTAAATACAATTTTGACTTTTATGTTGGAGGTACTTGGAGCTCACAAAACTGCCATGTAGCACCTWTCAGAACTAGTGACCATTATTTAAAGCAAAGAGTATTGAAAGCAAGGGGAAACACCAGCCTGTAGGCTGAAAGGAGAAACTAAAACTTGTCAATAATTACACAAAAAGAAGGTTCCAACCATATGCAAGACACAAACTTGTTTATCAGTTTTTCCTTGCTAATAGCTTTATCTTGTTCCTGAATTGTTGTAAGAATTCACAATGGGCCACCATGAAAACTRGCTTCAATAATCTGGACACAGGTCCAATTAAAATATGAATGACCYTTGCAATTAGCACATGAAGCTGGGTAATTAGATACTGACTTTGACATTGGGGTGGGAACAAAGCAACTTCTTAGACATTCACTTCCTCACAGTATGTCATGTTAAAATTACACAGTTTCCATATACTTTTTCTAAAAATATTTATATTGAAGATTCACTTTTTGGCAAATAACACAGTGAAATTTATGCAATATATAGTGTATTGACCATTTTTTCCAGCTACAGTGACACAATAATTATATTRGTAGTGACTAATATCAGTGTTAAACTAATATTTTGAAAAAGACTTCAAAAGTAATTAAAATGTACTAAACCTTATGCAGCATAAGCAATAACCTTGGTTAAGTCTTTACTTTAAAACTGATTTAAGAAATTTTAATGGAAGCAGATGAAAACTATAAAGCTATATATATATGTCTTGAAGTCATAATATTCAAACAATGCATTATCTGCTTATCCACACAAATATCCATGTTCTTGCACAAATAGCTGYGTGAAAACTGTCACATATAGATAAYTATCAAGTGGAAAGACAGCAATATAAATAAAGTAACAATTATGGACATTGTTCCATCCTCACCCATATTTCTACTGTGCTATTTTCAATGATACATATTGTGTTCAAGCCATTCAAAATTCACCACCAGATCCTTTCTGAAGACTTAAATAGTTTGGTCCATATACTCATAGAAAAAAACCCGCATAAATCTTGAGCACGTTAAACTTCCACATTTACTTCAATAATTCAGCTTTTAAATATTTTTAGAGAATATACTTAAGCATTTCATCTTTTAATTGGCACTCAGGTTTATTTTAATTARAAAGCATCATAATGCTAGCAATTACCTGCAACAAATAATGATTAAAGTACCATATTTATAACAAGTGGCCTTGCACTTCAACATTCAACATCTATAGTGGTTTTCTTTTTTTCTTCAAAGCATTCAAAAAATAAGCAAACTAAAATTCATATGACAAAATAAAAAAAATAAATTTCTTTTGAAGCAGGAATTCTGAAAATACGGAATAGCTCTTTGATTGCTGCTCCTCTGCTATTCAGTGGTAGTAAATGTCTGTGATAGCTCCACCATAAGAATTAGATTTTATAAAAAAATAGTGTATTTTTTTTCCTGTTAACATTCTTGATGGTTCAAGCCTTTGTGTCACTCTCTGATTCATATCAAATAAGTTCTATCAATTTTAGAGAGGGATTTCTATCCCTTTTCATGTAATAACTTTAGTCTTTGCAGGGGATGGAGCAAACAGCTGGTTTTAGCCTAGAGCAAGAACATACCCTATCACTTTCAACAATGATCATCTCCAGGATTTGATGAGAAATGGCTCTTATTCAGCAAATTTTAATACTGGTTTGCAAAACAAAACCAAATTGGTTTTGTGAGGGCTTTTATTTTTCTGAAGTTTTAGATATTAATTAATCCGATTGGTGTGAGTCCTAACAACTTCTTTTCTCAAAGCAGGAGATCTCAAAGATRAATTTCATCTCTCTATACTCTTCAGAAAATAAAATACCAAAATTATTCTTCCATCACAGCAATACTGCCTGAAGAATTTGCTTTACACTTTTAGCTCAGGATAATGATCTGAACAAAAGTCAGACAAAAGCCTTCATTTCAAATTCTTATTTTGGAATTACAGTATCCTTCAGCCTATGAGAAAATGAGTCAGGTAACTTCACACAGATAATACTGTAGCTCTTCCTTGCCTTGAGAATATGAGCAGAGCTCCAAGGAGACTGAYATCCCACAGGCTTTCCTTTTTGACTCCTGCATTTTGTTCTTCATTTTAGATTTAGCTAAAACCCCAGCAAATCAGATCTGTAGAAGCAGACTGAGAAATCCTGTAATGCACGAAGTCATATTAGAGAGATACTAATTATCAGCTAAAAATTTCAGATCCGTGGAGTAGAAATTTTACCTGTAAAAATCTTTCAAACTTCTTCTGTGTTTTTTCTTTTGTGGTTTAAATTTACCGCAGCTGTCCAGGTTGGTGCAAGGATCAAGGGTCAGAAAATTTCAACTATTCTTTTCCAAATCATTCCAATTTTTAGAAGCATGTGAGGGTTTAATACGATATTTTGCCTAYTGCACTACAGAGAATTTTACTTCTATTCTCAGATAAGACTTTATAAAGAAATTACAGGAATGTTTTAATTTTGAAGCCTCCATTATCTGACAAATTTAGTGAAATTGTCAGCTTTATTCAAAAGTTATCAGAAGCCACAATCTGATGGATTTTTGTGCATCTACACACACACACACAGAGAAAGGCAGTGTTGTTGTCACAAACCACAGGYCTAAAATCAGACCAATCCTGAAAAATTCTAGTATTTTTATGGAGATTTACACAGGCAATTTTTAAGCCACAAGTGACAAAATTTGGTCCTGGCTCAASTACCTACTGGCAGCCTTTCTAGCTTTTTCTACAGAAAGAGAATACAAAAGAAGGTTAAAAGTCCCCACAATGACCTTAATCTAACTTTTAAATGATGAAACATAATGTTTCCTAGAATTGAGAACAGGTACCAGGAGTCAGATCGCAGGGTCAATATGTATTTCAATCCTGTTCATCATCATCAGCGATTTGGGTGATGGGGCAGAGAGCACCCTCAGCAACTTTTCTGGTGACACACATGTCAGAGGAGTGGCTGAGGAACCAGACAGTTGTGCTGCCTGCCGGAGAGACCTCGGCAGGCCAGAGAAATGACACGGACATCAGGAAGTTCAACAAGAGGAAGYGCAAATCTCTGCCCCTCAGAAAAAGCAATCCTGGTCACCAGTTCACAGCTGAGGGCCACCCAGCTRGAAAGCAGCTTTGCAGAAAAGGCCCTGGGGGTCCTGTTGGACACCAGGTTTAACAAGAGGCAGCAATGTGCTTTCGAGGCAAGAAAGGTTAATGGCAGTGACAGCAGAGGCCTTGGCCATGCAAGCCTGCTCTCATGTGATATGCTGACCTTGAGGCACAGCTGTAATCACATAGAATCTGATTTCAAACAGATATGAAWTGATTTAAAATATAGGCAAAACGTTTCAAAGGACACAAAAGCTGTTCAGTTTGSAAGTTTGCCGGTAGGAATGGTCAGTCAACAAATGTTAGATACTTTTGTGGTGGAGAACAGATCATGAGTGAGGGAGSTGGCTTTCTGGCTTCTATAAGTGGATGCATGGTCAGGGGCAAGTCAACCCCTCAGAGAAAGGGGCCATGGCCTTCAGAGCCATGGAAACTGWGCCAGGGCACCCACACAGCCTGTGGGTTGAAGGGGTGTAAGAGATAGGGTGCAGCAAGGAAATATGCTCTTTGATTGCAAGAGGGGACAGCAACAAAAACCTAGCCCAGCTACACGTACGGGATCATACAGCATTTACTTCTATCCCCACTTATTGCTTGACTGAGAGAAAAAATTAAGGAAAATACTTGCCTTGAAAGAAAACTGTGAGAATGAGGGAAACTTGTTTCTGTTTTGCTGTAATTATTAATTTTGAGTTTCTGGATGAAAAACCTTATCCTACCTTCTATTCTTACAAAATACTGTCCATTTACCTCAAAAGCTCTAGTAATACATCATAAAATGTATATACATAAATGCAACCCCAAATATATACACACATACTTGAAGCAATGATAAGAGATACTTTTATTTTTGATTCACATCAAGACCATTGCAGATCCTATTGTATTTTTGTAAAAACTACTGATAAAAATCATGTTTGACAGGGTGATTATCATCTTTGCTATTGGTGGTGATGAGAGAAAATACTATGTATWATCATCCCCCTTTTGCCTCCCACTATATGATTTAAAGTTCAGCGATACACATGCACAGAAAAAAAAAATAAGATGTTCAAAGGATAAAATCATTTTCAGGCATGCAAATAAAATATTACTCTCACAGTTCGTGCAGTATTGGAAACAAACAAAAAAAAAACCCACCCCAAACAACCAATATCAAAAAGTAAGAAAAATGGATTTAAGAGGTTCTTGTTATCCCCAAATGTTTTTATATMATTTTCCCACTATTGCACCAAGTTATTAACTTCTAGTGAAGAAGAAAAAAACTGTGGTAAAACACAACTTGCAAGCATTTGTAATATATCTACTGCCCTTTCAAAGTATCAGCACTGACTAGATAAGAGTGTGGAAAATGGCACCTTAATARATCTGCTGGAAATGCCTGAAAATATATTTAACACCTTCAGAAAGGATCTTTTTTAGCACCCCCTATTCCATCTTCTTTTGAGATTTAATATAAACCTGTGCATGTGTTTTTAGGTTGCAACTGTAACGGTTCAGAATGACAACAGATTTGGACACGTTTGTACCAGCTGTGGGGTACAAAGACAGGATCTTCTCACTGTAGAGAAGGAGTGCAAGGGCCCATACAAATGGGCTGTAGAGTCAGCTCTGGGAGCTGATGGAATTTAGCTGTTCCCAGGGGTTTTGTGACTGCAGAGGTTAGTCCATGCTCTCCTAACATAGATACAGAGCACACAATTCCTTTGAGAATCCAATAGAACTAGAAGCTCAACAGCACAGATAAGCAAGAATAAAATTTTATAAAACATTACAAATCAGCACTAAAGGTGTGATAAATACTTCACTCGGAGGCAAACACACTGAGGTTAAAGTTGTACCTGCCTGCAAGTATTGCTAACTGACATCCTTAGTCAGATTCTGGAACACATAAAATACTACATCTAAGACTGTGTCACTCTTTCTCCAAGCACGAGTCTAAAATACATGTTCATATGCCTAAGTGAAATGTGAAATAGAGATATAGAATTGTGACCACAAAAAATAACTAAAAAAAAGGAAGAAAAATGGTATATATATAAATACATAAATATAAAATTCACTAATCTATATACACATGTGTATATATGTATATACATACATTAATAACTTTATACATACAGATATTTAAAGCAAAATGTTTTAAGAAGGTTTGCTGGGCATTTCTCAAAGTCAGTGCAAATTTCCATTGATAAACCCTTCAGAAAACCAGGAAGCTTTCATTAAAAGGATTAAAAAATCTGAGGAACTAACCACAAATATGAGTGAGTCAGTGAATGGACACTGTGTTACAGGCCTAGGAACACACATTATTAAATAAAGTAGATCTACATTTGGAGGCTGCTGAGGCCAACCATGTGAAAATTTAAATGAATGTCTGTCTCATTCATGCACYTCCCTGACGCCAGAGAGCAATTTGCAGCCTCAAGCTCCTTCCAGACATAAGAATATTACTGGAATATCATCATATTGTATTATCAYGGAATTTGACTGGCAGCCAGAAGCTGGTACTTGCACACTTCCCTAGGAAGCAGTAGCTGTGGATTCAGTGCCCACAGGAGTTGTATATTCACATAAGTAGAGTGTTGGCTTCCAGTTCCTGATCCCAGGGCTTACTACTACTGCCTGACAGCCAATGGCTTTTGAAAGCACAATCTCCTTCTAAAAAATTTAGAAGCAAAGTTTTATTTCTTGTGACAACTGCTATTTCCCTACTAAGCACCCACTGAAGGACAACCAAAATACCCTTGCTTACATCTCCCTTCAGTTCTTTGATTTACYGCATTAGCTTGCACACATTTCACCAGGGTATTATGTTACGTACAGTTAACCAACAAGATACTTAGAAGATTGTAAAAGTCTCTTGGGATAAGTAATATCCATAAGATTGCATAGATAGGGTCTACAGATTTATTTCTGTTTAAATTTAGAGCCAGACATAAACACTCAGTTCAGCTGAAGTGCAGCAGATTTGGGCAAGTACAGATTAAAACCTTCAGGAGTCTTGGAGGCTTTTTCAATAATTACACTAATAATATGAAAGGAAACCTTGGTTACAGTAGCTACTAACAGAGCACAGGACAAATGATGCAAAATTCATTCAGGAGTCTACCCGCTTTCATTCTTGTTGCCTGAGTCCTTTTCAAAACTCATCTGGAGACACCTAGCTGTTAATACCAAAGCCTCCAACAAATAGTTCATCATCAGAGCTGGTTGACATCAGAAAGAATATTTCTGCTCAAACTTAAGCATTTTATACACAGAATCAATTACATTTGAATACATTACATCAAATGTTTGCAGCATTATGTATATATGTATACAATATTATATTGTGATTACAATATTATGCCATTTCAAAACAAGATAATCATGCTGACTTATGAATATGAACATTATTGTTCCACTGATTCYAAATGCCTTTTGACATACTTTTAAAAATCGCCTACAGAATGTTCTTATGATGAGAATTTCACACTCTTTTTCAGGCTTTCAAAAAACAGTTGTCAAGGAAACTAATTAGTTCCACAATCATAATTGYAGTAATGATTCATATAAAGAAGACTTGAAGTTAAATAGTGTAACAGACTTCTTACAACTACTTAGAGGTTATGGGAGAGCACTGAAAGGAAAAAGCCCCTAAGCACCTCTAAAACTGTTTTTAGAGAGAAATGTTCTGTCTTTCTTCTGAAATTAAATTAACTAAGCTACTTTTTACTTGAATGTCTAGAGACCACCTATGTTATCATTTACAGAGGAGAATTAAGTTTCTCGGTTACAGCAGCTGTGGCAATAGCATGGAATAGTTTACATAATTATAAAAGGCTAAAGTTAGAACACATTGCAAAAGAAGAAATATTTTTGTTTCAAATATGCAAAATTGAAAAATGGCTTATCCCTTCTCTAAGTAAGTTTTTACTTATTTTTCTGCTTGACAGATATTTTTATTTCCTTGGGACAAGGAGTTTCCCTACATTTCTTTTTCCCTTTTCTTTTTCAATCATGGGAAATTTTATTTCTGAATGATAGCAATCACAAGGCCCTGCCTGTTTACAAACAAGTACACAGAACCTATTGAGACCCTGAATTTCAATCAAGATGCAAATCAACTTTACTTCAATTCAAGTGCATAAAGCAAATACTTGTACTACAACTGGATCTGAGTCTACGAATGAATTAAAAATGCATTTTCTTTTCAATAAATAAAAGGTGAGGATGTTTCCAAAAAAAAAAAAAAAACAACCAAAAAGAAAACAACTGCAATGGAATATTCAAAAATGTTGGAGAGATCTTGAGATAATTTTTCTGAAAATATATTTGAAGAAAACTCACAATAGACAAGAAAAAATAGCCAGTTATTTCAAAATTTTCTGATGGCATGCTACTCCATGACTTATTSCAGCTCATGGGCACTGCATCAATGCTAGTTCAGTGTTCAGACTGAAATACAGGTATTGACATGGTCTACATTTTAATATATTTGCCACTGTATTTATGTGGTAAGTTTTTTGTTGATTCTATTACACTAATAATTTKAAAAATGGCAGTCAGAAAATACTATGTTAGAGGATTTAGAATCTGATTTTTCAAGTGATAGTGATGATACTGATTTAATTTGGAAATAATTATTAAGGTTGTAGCTCATAATTTTAATTGAAAGTTTGAAATCTCTTCCTCATAGCATTGTCTTTATAAAAATTAAAATTATTCACAATACTTCTGAAAATACCTTATTTTAGGTTTATTGTTAGCTAAATAATTTTTCATTGTTGCATCAAAATAAAGCCTTATATTGGGAAGCGTTAAAACTCACTCTTAACTAAAATGTGTTTTTTCTTAAATGGAATTTCAAACCTTCCTATTTACACTYTTAAAAATATGAACAAAGTTTCTATAGATTTCAAATTTTGTAAATCAGCCTCATAGAAGACTGTTTGATCACTATGTTAGGGTGAATCATTCAGACAGTATCTGAGCAAGACTGTTTGAAGCCTTAACCTCATTGGACACTAAAATAAATGCCTTTATTACATGTGTACTGAAAGCACATGTAGAGATGAGACTGAAATCAAACATTCTAGCAAATAACTGGCTTTACGAAACAATAGGCAGTACAAGGGGACTTGAAAATCAGGTGTATCTTAAATACTGTATTTCTTGTTAAGTGCCATCAACAGAGTTGAAGAATCAATGTTTCTTCTATACTTTAAAATTACTTTATTATTGAGAGAAAAGTAGGAGACAGGGTCTCATTTAAGGGCCCTGAATCAAATTTTTGCTGATAATAAAGTCTGGGGTCTCACATTTTTCCAATTCAAGAGTTGAATTACATTATCCTCAACTATGCACACTGTACTATGAGTTGGAAATAATTCATAGAGAGAAAACACRATGGAATTAACTTACCTGTAATAATGTTGGGCTTTGGTGGCATGCTGAATTCATACAATGTTGGCTCAGAATAACCCAGTCTGTTGGCAGCTGTAATTTGTACTTCGTAACCCATGGTCCATTGAAGATGCTCTAAGATAATGTGGTCTCTACTACCCTGCACTTTTTTCTCTAGCCACTGGTCTTCCTTATCTTTCTGTAAAGATGAAAATATTTGTTTCAGTTCTCCCAAACTCTTGTATTATCTGTCTGAAATAATCTAATTTTGGAGTTCTGAGTAGTTAGGCTTTTTGTAATTTTGACTACTCCTTATCATGTTTCCACAATGTAGATTTAGAGAATTTTGTGGTCAACCCTTTTAAAATTTTTGGCTTCAATTTTTTCTTTGCTCAAATATTGTTTTTTATTTTATAGAACAGCAGGCTAATCACTTACATGGTAAAATGCTAAAAATGAATTATGTAAGAAGTTTATTTTATACAGACATTTCAATTATATTTGATCAATATTCATTCAAAGAAACTTGCCATTACACCCAGTCTTCAACTGCTCATGAGTCCAGCTGTGCCTGTATCATAAATTAGTTATTTAATGAAAATATATACTAAGTGTAGCAATATAAGAACATTTTGCAAACCAAGTTGTAGGCAAGAATATAAACATCAAGTACTATGTCTACACCTGTGAGAGGATATATGCAAATCTTTAGGGTGATGTTCTAGACAAAAAAGGATTCTCATAATTTCTTTTAGTTCAGGTAATTAAGACATCTATACAAAGGGAACAAATGAGGACTTAGGTTGCAAACTTAACTCTCACATTTCATAAATCTTACCTTTGCAGTTGCCACTTTGAGTGCATAATACGTTTAAATATTTTTTTATACGAGAAGAAATTACACAATTACTAATAGGTAGAAGGATAAAACAGTACATATTGTCAAACAAAAAAGTCATCTTGTTCAAAGGACAACCAATAGCAGTCAGTAAGAATCCATRTATTCCTAGTCTTACGGGACACTGAGGTACAATAAATGGCTAAAATATCTCTGGAGAGACAAATCTTGGCCAGCCAAACCATACAGCAACACAGACCCAATCAGTGGGTATAAAGCACATGGTAAAATTTAAAGCTAAACAAACTTATAATACCTGAAAGTATAACTTTTTAGCTGTAAACTACCCAGCAGCTTATATTTAGGCTCTTTGCTGAAGTATCTTGTTCGTCACTGATACAGATTTCAGAGAAAATGGCATCTAATTTAGAGAATTCAGGGACCAATCATATTCCTTATAACTTTTTTTTTCTCCCCAGTCTTCAGAAAATAAAGGACACACTAAATTCCCTTCTGTGCACGGCTGCAATAATTTATTTGTGATCAGCTCTGAGGTTGACAACTTTTCCACACTGACTTAACCTTTTCATAAACTTTCTTGCTTTTTMTGCAAAAGCATTGTTATTGTCACATAATTCTGAGAATGACTAAAATCCAACAAAACCTGTTTTCAGRAATATTTGCATCCAGGTCAAAGCTCCTATTGGGTGCAGTGATAGACTAATCAAAACCAGCAGAATGGTAGGTCCATTGCAAATCATGAAAAGAACCTACATACACTGGAGTAAAAATAGTTTGTTCATCATATAGTGAGAATGATATTTTCTGTAAAGGTATTTCCCCATATCCTGATGGATACTTTCTATTGCAATCACTTGGCTTGACCCTGAGGGAATCCACTTGCATCAAACTCTTTTTACAAAATATATTTCTTCATAACACTGCTGAAAGAGGAGCTAATACTCATTGCAATATGCATGTGAAAATACTCCTKAGTGATATTAGGAATAGCAGTGTTACGTAGCACTGTATTTAAATGGCTATTTAAATTGGTGAGGTATGGGAGGAGTTAGAAAAAATACAGCTAGATTCCAAAGAATATTAACATGAATCAGAAGTTCCCTACATAATCTCAGTATTGTGCACAGATGCCACGTGAATATACTAGGGAATTCCAAAGAGTTTCAGAAACACATAAAGACAAAAACATATCCTGAGTTGGAAACTAAAGACTCAGGCTAATACAATTCCTGCAGAAAAAGATTGAAAACAAACTGCAAAAATCTATGTGCTGAACAGAATGAGTCTGCACTTCTGCAGACAGAAGAACAAGTGAAAAGGCAGGTGTTCTACAACTTTGTCAGGCAAAAAATAATGAATGAGTTGAAATGTAACAGGATACCTGCATATGCTATGCCAGAGATATCATAATTTAGTTAAAACTGAAACCAAATGGGTGAATTGAGATAAATGAAATAAAGTCCAAGCTCTGAGTGCCTGACTTTTTTGAAGAGTGRCAAACACAAGTTAGGAGGAAGAGGAATAAAGTATCTGGAAAGAAAGGTGTGTTCTAAAGACAARCAAAAAAACCCCACAAAACCCAAACCAAACCAAAAAACACCRWAGTTTTTTGTCGTTCATTATAGCTGTTATTTCAGCTATATTGCATTTTCAATACTTTCCCCTAAGCAGAGCTCAGGAATGTGTCCATGTTTTATTTACTACAAGTGTAGAAATGGAAAAAGAGTGATCAGAACACAAATCATGGGTCTGCCAGGTAAATCTTGCACAAATCTGCCTGTTTAATATAGGATCCCTCAAATTGTAGCTTAAGGAGCAGAAGAGAGAACCATAAGAGATCACTTCATACCTTATTAGGTTGTTCTGTAATTAATAGTTAAAATTTATAGAAAGTTCTACATATGCACAGTGTTCTACAACAGAAAGAATGAAAGTTTTAAATTACAAACAGTAGTCTAGTTTGGGGGGTGAATTAAGATAAGTGTCTTCAATAATCATTAATATSAAGCAACAAATGCACATTTACAGAAACTGTGAGGGGATCTGCAACAAACTCAGAGATTAAAATATTGCTTTATTTACATCTTATTTCATTTCATATTATGCAGAAATACTCCTTTACAAAAGGCCACTGATAACCCAGCCAGTGACTGGCAGTTCTGGGGATTTTACTGCCCACTTCCATTACTCTTCAGCCTTATATTAATGCAAAACAAAATCAACCACAAAATCCTYACATCATTATTTCTTAAATGTGTATATATTGGCTTTATATAGTTTTGGCTTCATATTTTTTTCATAATGTAAGTATCAGCCTAATTTATTTAAGAAGAGTCTAAGAGCTAGGTTTTTAAGACAGCTGTAATCTAACCATCTAAATACCCTGACAAGAACAAAAACAAAACCACYCCCCTGAAACAAACAAAAAAARCCACAAAAGCAACCAAAAACTAAACAAAGCAGTGTAAAACTCCAGTCTACCATGACGTGACTGCTTCTCAAAACTGAGGGCACACCTGACAACAGTGGAAGTAARGCCAATCTGTTGTTTAGGCAGCAATTTATGAGTCTGGAAAATAACATCTCTCTCTTTAATGGCCATTCTATATTGTATCCAAAATTACAGTCTCGGGATCTCATAAAAAGTCAGAAAAAGTCATTAACCTCCTTCAACTCTTCCCTTATTCTCCATCCTCTCTAAATTGTTGAGCTGAAAGCTCGGCTCAAACAGACTTATTATGATGGTCCCTGTGATGAAAAAATGGACAGGAGGCACCACACTGTCTTAAAAGTTGTCARGAAAAAATATCAAAAAATCCTCACAGAAGAAAATCTGATCATTCAAAGCAGCAACTTCACAAGAATTAATTTCATTAGGTTGGGRATTTCTAGGGCTGGTTAATACAGGTCATAAAGTTCAGGGGTAAATACTGAACCAAGTACAAAACAGCTGGTAATACACATGATGTTAAAATGCACAGAAAGTCAGAGGATCTGGCAGGTAGACTGGAACCTAGAGATACAAAAGCATTTACCTGTTTCTTCGGAGGCATCTCAGAGTGGGAGTAAATGAGAAATTATCTCTTTTAAAATATTCTATATCTATAATATTTGTTGTAGAACCCACCATGAAGGAACAAAATTAACATGTCCAACATTAACACAGTCAAAAAAGAGCAAATGTGCTTCAAAGTGAAGCACATAAACTATAAAACTCTTATCTACCAAAATTCAGAGCATTAAGAGTAACCCTGTCACAGGTCAAAAGCAGATGAACAACGTTTAGGCCTGTAAAAAACAGTCACTTTAGTAAATTTTTCCTGCTTCTATCAAAAGATTCATAATCATACAAGAGTGTTATTTTCATTATTCTAATACCAAATATTTACTAAAATTTGCCCTGCCAGGGAAAAATAAAACCAGCCTTTCTCCCCTCACCACTCTCTTTTTGTTTTTTTTTTTTTCTCTCTGCTTACTGTTGGTTTTCTGTGACCTGGCAATATAGAAATGCTATGACACCTATTCAGACTCTCTTTTTAAGCATTCTGAAGTAAGCTTAAGCAGTGTAAACACTACAAAGCAAAGGCTGCTTTGTAGCCTGCCTTTCTCTTGTCTGTCTGTGCCTGGTCACCTCCCTGCCCAGAGCTGCAKTGACAGCTGCTCCCCTGCATCCCAACTGCTCCTTCCTCCTGACCTTCCTTGTCTCAAGTCTCCCCTCTCAATTTTAATTTATTACTCTGCTACTTGGTAAATGCCCCATCAGAGAACAGCCATTTACAAATTCAGTACACATTTCCATGATTTACATGAATAAAGCTTCACATCTGTTGTGAAACACCAGCAGGTCATCATGGGCATCCCAACCAACTCTGGAAGCACCATAGGCAGAAGAACCAAAGRGAGGCTTGAGTTGGTCCCCATGAAAAAATATTAAAGAGTTCCTACAAGAAGTGTGGTCATCTGGTCATGTCCGAAATCAGACAGCAAGTTTCCCTAGAGAATTCCCATCACTGCTCTTTCTAGCTGGCTACTGGGGAACAATTTTCCCTCGTTTTACTCTCTCCCTTCCTTTTCCTTCCTAAGGTAACTTTGAAGCCAACACATGCCATCAGCCTCAGACTCCAAGCTTTGTCAGGCTGTCTCAACTTTCTTAGTGCAACAGCATGAAAAAAAAATTGAGGCTGCTAATCATAAAAATTGCACAGTACCTAATGCTCTGGAATACAGAAGAATATGTCAGGCTCCCTATTATCTGATTTCAGTCAGTAATTATTGCCCATMATATGAAGAAACTGATGCTAGGAAAGCAATATTCAACAGAATGAAATACATGATTTGCAGAAAAAACTTACCAATTGCCCTCAACCAGGCTGTAATATTGCCTTAATATCTTAAATGCTGTCCTTCCCCCAGTTTAAAAAAATAAGTCTGTATAAAATTTAAACATGGGCGAATTAACATTTTGAAGAAACAGCCATTGATGTATGGGTTGTTATCAAATATCCTCAAACATGCAAGCAAATACATTGGTCCAGGTGCTGGCAAGAGTTATAGGAAAGCTAATTAAACACGACCATTGGGGAAGATAGAAGAGAAGCAGTCAACAGATAATTATGAACTTTAAATAGCATTTATTCTTTCTCATTAAAACACCAAAAAATTATTCTGTTTCTTTTGTTGTAGAAAGGCCTTTAATTTAGTCAAATTGCTTTTTCAACTGGAAGCTCAAGGATATAAGGATTCGTGGTCCAAGGGAAAGCTATCTTCTTCAGTAACCATTTAAATCTCCAGTTACTGCTTAAACTGCACATTTACCTTCCAACAATGCACAGGAAAAGTCATCTTTTATACTATAATATTGTACCTTAGTCAAAACATCAGATAAAAACCAGATTTCTAAAAATTTTTGGGAYGGAACCAAAAGAATTTAGCTCATGTTAATAATAAAAACAGATTAAAATCCATATGCTGCATGAATGTATTATATCCAAAAAGTTTATTTTGTACTCAGTGGTAAATACTTAAAGSCATTGTAATCTAACTAGGAAGTTCAATCCTACAAAACTCTATTTTTATCTCGTATTGCATATTTCACTACCCTTGTCTTCTTTGCAATTACTTTTCTTTTATGYCAACTGTATCCACTGGATGGAAAGTCATTTAAGAAGGTGAAATATAATTTCAGAATCAGTCATAGCAGAATAACTTCTGGTCAATCCCTCAGACTACTCTGAAGAATGCTACCAAATACTTCTCAATTAATTTGGAGCTACTAATGTTCTTTGGCTATATTTAGCATAGGAGAATAATTTTACATACCAGGTTTAGCACTCTGATACTCCCTAGACTATAATCAAAAASCTACATTAGTGCAGACATAGGAGATGTGACAAAAACCTATTACAAGTTAAGGAAGTGGATTTTTTTCCTTTTTTGGTGATATTCCAACAGGTTCTATAGTTAATTTCTAAAAAATTGCTTCTTTCAGTGAACAAAGAAACCATTCATACCTTCCATTTAACATGCCTAGATATCCAATGTTACATTCCCAATTTCCTAGACTCCTAATGGACGTGAAATTCTGCTGTAACGCTCCAGTAAAATGAGTCTACTCAGATAAAAGGAGATTTTTAAAAAATGCTCACTTTGGAATTAAACACATCACTTCAGTGAGCTCTGCAGCTACTTCTTCAATAATTTCTAAACATATTACTACAGTATTAATAGTCATAAAAAAACCCACACAACTTTTTTTTTTTTAATAGATTATATACTGCAGAAAAGCGCATTTTCTAAACTTGCCAGATTTGATGAGCGAACACTAAAACAGAGCTGTCTAGATGACAGAATGCCAAAAAGTTGTACTCAATGGCTGTCTAAGAACAGATATGTGCCCTGAAACTCATGAAATTCCCTGAAACTCAACCATGTGCCAATTATTTGGCTTTTGTAAGATAAAATTTACAAGTTGGGCAGATAGAAGATATTGAAACATGATCAGCTAATTAATGTAATTTACAATTAATATGGAACAATGCAATGTAACTTTCTATCAATACAGATGCATTTAAAATAGATTAAAAAATTGCTGTTCAAACAACCTTTGTGTAATTTTAACGTTTGCTAATTTACTGTGTTTTTAACAGCTGAACA